>OX442421.1:9575483-9640483 GCA_949361645.1 Spongilla lacustris | reverse complement strand
TCCAAAAAACAAACAGTGTCGCAGAAAGTTCTGTCAGATTCAGATAAGATAGAAATTGAGGTAATGGCATTGCAATGAGAAATGGATGCATTGCTGTCATTATATAATCCTACTACAGATTCAGCAACAGGTATCGAAGTGCATGTGTGCAAAACGCTTCAAGGTGACAAAAGTTGCCGAGGGACAGTACAAAGTAAACATTACATCATATTCCAGCTTGTGCCCTAATATATGGTATTTTTTCAGTTTGGAGATTCTCAGAAGTTGAGGCTTGTTCGCATTCTTCGTAGCTCGGTCATGGTCAGGGTGGGAGGAGGCTGGGAGCCTCTGGACAAGTTCCTAGAGAAGAATGATCCCTGCAGAGGTAGTTATCCCTCCTTGTCTTATACCAAACCCCTTCGCCCCCTTCCTTATCTTATACCAAACCCCTTTTCTACCCTCCTCCCCCTTCCTTATCTTATACCAAACCCCTTTTCTACCCTCCTCCCCCTTCCTTATCTTATACCAAACCCCTTTTCTACCCTCCTCCCCCTTCCTTATCTTATACCAAACCCCTTTTCTATCCTCCTCCCCTTCCTTTCTTATACTTAACCCCTTTTCTACCCTCCTCTCCTTCCTTTCTTATACTTAACCCCTTTTCTACCCTCCTCCCCTTCCTTTCTTATACTTAACCCCTTTTCTACTCTCCTCCCCTTCCTTTCTTATACTTAACCCCTTTTCTACCCTCCTCCCCTTCCTTTCTTATACTTAACCCCTTTTCTACTCTCCTCCCCTTCCTTTCTTATACTTAACCCCTTTTCTACCCTCCTCCCCTTCCTTTCTTATACTTAACCCCTTTTCTACCCTCCTCCCCTTCCTTTCTTATACTTAACCCCTTTTCTACCCTCCTCCCCTTCCTTTCTTATACTTAACCCCTTTTCTACCCTCCTCCCCTTCCTTTCTTATACTTAACCCCTTTTCTACCCTCCTCCCCTTCCTTTCTTATACTTAACCCCTTTTCTACCCTCCTCCCCTTCCTTTCTTATACTTAACCCCTTTTCTACCCTCCTCCCCTTCCTTTCTTATACTTAACCCCTTTTCTACCCTCCTCCCCTTCCTTTCTTATACTTAACCCCTTTTCTACCCTCCTCCCCTTCCTTTCTTATACTTAACCCCTTTTCTACCCTCCTCCCCTTCCTTTCTTATACTTAACCCCTTTTCTACCCTCCTCCCCTTCCTTTCTTATACTTAACCCCTTTTCTACCCTCCTCCCCTTCCTTTCTTATACTTAACCCCTTTTCTACCCTCCTCCCCTTCCTTTCTTATACTTAACCCCTTTTCTACCCTCCTCCCCTTCCTTTCTTATACTTAACCCCTTTTCTACCCTCCTCCCCTTCCTTTCTTATACTTAACCCCTTTTCTACCCTCCTCCCCTTCCTTTCTTATACTTAACCCCTTTTCTACCCTCCTCCCCTTCCTTTCTTATACTTAACCCCTTTTCTACCCTCCTCCCCTTCCTTTCTTATACTTAACCCCTTTTCTACCCTCCTCCCCTTCCTTTCTTATACTTAACCCCTTTTCTACCCTCCTCCCCTTCCTTTCTTATACTTAACCCCTTTTCTACCCTCCTCCCCTTCCTTTCTTATACTTAACCCCTTTTCTACCCTCCTCCCCTTCCTTTCTTATACTTAACCCCTTTTCTACCCTCCTCCCCTTCCTTTCTTATACTTAACCCCTTTTCTACCCTCCTCCCCTTCCTTTCTTATACTTAACCCCTTTTCTACCCTCCTCCCCTTCCTTTCTTATACTTAACCCCTTTTCTACCCTCCTCCCGCTTCCTTAATATTAACCCCTTTTCTACTCTCCTCCCGCTTCCTTAATAATCTGATATTAACCCTTTTTCTACCCTCCTCCCGCTTCCTTAATATTAACCCCTTTTCTACCCTCCTCCCCTTCCTTGGGTTGTTTCATTTCACCCATGCCCTTTCTCCCTCTCAGCTGAAGGACGTACCACCACTGACATAGGGCTAGGTTTGACCAAGGCTGGGTTCACCAGTAAGGCGATACCGCCAGTCAGAAGTGTAAAAAGGTCCACTGTTGAAGAGCATGTGGTGGCCTGCTGCAGCCCTGAGGAGCATGAGGACACACCACCGCGGGAGGGGACTCTTTCTACTCCATCCACCCCTGTGAAGCACGCCCACAAGTTAGAACCACCTCCAACCAGAGCCACAGCTGTTTCCCCTACTCCTGGCAAGAAGAGAGTAGTGCCACAACAGGGCAAGATTCCTGTTCCTAAATCAGCTGTCAAGAGCAAGATTCCAAAACCACAGTGATTATTGGAGACTGTTTGTACAAATTTATACCCCCTAACCTAACCCCTATATTGTAGTCTTTTTGAGGCATTGTTTGTGATATACAATATACAGCAGATCAGTATGATATATCATCCAAGATGTGGCAGTGTGATTAATAGGCAGGCCAAAAAGCGATTTTTAAATTACTCTTTTACAGCATGATTGCAATAAAATTATCACTTATGGAATGCACCTAACCAATGGGGGAGGGGGAAGTCTCATTATTACATGCACACTTCTTTAAAAAGGGTTTTAAAACTTTTCAACTGTTCATAGCCAAAACGTTTTGCATTCAATTGCATATTATACTCTAATCATGCTTTGAATTACTAACTACATTTGAGAGAACAGGAAACGTTTTGCCCTTTGGCTATGAAAAGGAGAAACGATACTTGTAACAGCATGTGAAGTCAAAGGATGATTCATCCTTCATAATTAAAATAATCCTCACAAAGACAAGGGGTTGGCTGGGATCAAATGGCATGTGCAACTGGAATTTTTATTTGCTTAAGTATAACACTTCTCTGACAATTGCAAAATTTGATCTAAAGTGATCCAACGACAATTATACTAACAGTATGCAATGCATTACACAACACTTTGTATGTAGACCTGAACAGTGAGCTCCACACAATGACATCACTTCTGCTGGAGACCTTCAGACAAGTACAACTTGGCAAAGGTCTCAGCAGCCACTTCTGTGATCTGCCGACACTTTGAGTCCACATGCTCTCCAATTAAAAGTGCATCCAATCGTGGTGGGGGCTGGATGGGCTTTAGATTAAGCTCCTGTTCGATGATTTCATCTGATATGGACAACTGAGACTCTCCTCTTTGGGCTCTACGAAGGTTCTCTTCTTTCTGGATGGGTGGGGGGTGTGGAGGAGGAGGAGGAAAGGGAACAACATCCCTGTGGACTTATACTTTTTTAAAAGCTGCACAGTGATCGTTAACATCAACTTACCAAATGCACATTCCTACACCCCACCCTTCATGCCCCACCCCCTTTCATACTTCTCAGCTTACTCTTCTCTGTATGAACTGCTGCTTCTGTTGGAGTTGCTTGGAGACATTTTTCTCATAACCCAGAAGTCTGTAGGTCTCCTGTTGGAGGTTATCAACACTGTCCATTAGCAGCTGAAGGTTCTTCTCCAACAGTTGTCTAAATACAAAACATAAGAATCAACATCTCGTCCCAGACACTTGTCCCACCTCCCCTCACACCACATCCAGCACATCAAATATCACCTATGTCCCACATCACACCACCCTCACATCCCATACCACCCTCACTCCCACATCCCAACCACCCTCACTTCCACATCACATACACATCACATACCCATCCTCCCATCACACCATACCCACATCCAAGACTCACACACCTTTCACTGTACACATAGCAACAAGTATGGCTATTGAAACCTTACGTGGCAGAGAGACCAAGGAACTCCATCTTTTCAGATCCCACATCTTGTGCATCCAGCTCGCATAACAATGCATTCTCAAGACGTGAGATCCTAAGGGTCACTGGCAGCTCAACCAGCAGCTTACTGTGGGTCATCTCAGCATCAAGAACACTACACAGGGAATGGAGTAAGGTGCATATGCCTGGCATGTGTGGAAGATATCATCAGCAACAGCATTCCAACCTCTCTGGTGTGAAGGGATCTCCATTCTGGATCATGGCAAGAATATTCTCAGTGAGCCTAAACGCCCTCAAGTTCAGGCTGCCTTGGGTAGACTGCAGTGGGTCTAGAGATTAAGGACGTTTGGTCCCGATAGCGGACGGCACATTCGTGACAACACTAACCGTAAATCACCACCACGGATTCCTCGATAGCCTGCTGGTACTTCACCTGGTTATCCAGAAACTCCTTGGAGATGTGCGACCCCAAGTAGGTGGACTGGTACCAGCCTACTTGGTGATAGTCAAGATTGATGGAGCGCAACTTTTTCAGAATGTTGACCTGGTATTCGTCTGTCGGTGAGCAAACGCACGATTTAAGGCACTGACGAGCCTGGCTAGGCTAGCTTGAGCGTACCACCCGCTCTGTCTTGTGTATCGTCCAAATCCTTGGGCAGGGGGAAGCAGTTTGTGATCTCGAGTGTCTTTCCAACAACCAGTCCCACGAGAAAACCGTTCACGAGCTCCGTACTACTACCCTCTTCCTGACAATGTTTTATAATCTTCAGCGCTACCTGTAATTAATGATCACTATTATATGCACATGCCCAGAAGAACGAGGGCCATCCGTTCCGTCCACGTTGCTTCTCACCAGCCCATCTAACTGTACTTCGTCTACACCCTCCACGCTTCCTTTGGCTGTCCCTGCCATCTTCCTATCGATTGGCACACGTGTTTTGGGGAGTTCAAAATTTCTGGCAACATTGTGATAGGCTAAATGGAACAAGAGGTCCGATTATTAGGCTATATAACCGCTTCCAGAAGGAATGAATGAGGTCGTTTTGTGCTCGGCGGGGTTTGGAGCTGCTTCGTACGTTGCCACGACTATTCCCTGCGGATGAGCCTGCAAGGGAGACGTACTGGCAGTAAGTAATAGAAGATACGATGCAGAGTGCACGTGCACGCAAAGAGAGACATCTCCGATGCGTGCGCACGTGCGCACGGCACATCACCTCTGAAACTTCCCCTCTTAGGCCGATGTAGTATATTCTGGTATTTTCAGCACCGTGGTTCGTTGGAAAGAATAACAGGATGCTTGATACTGAATTAAACCTTGACACTCTGCAAAGGAATAACACCTGAAGTCATTAACTCAAAGGAGCACTCGACACCCTGCATAACACAAGGTGTAACACTTGCATAACACCAAGGAGCACTCGACACCCTGCATAACACAAGGTGTAACACCTGCATAACGCCAAGGAGCACTCGACACCCTGCATAACACAAGGTATAACACCTGCATAACACCAAGGAGCACTTGACACCCTGTGGGTCAGGTTAGATTAACTCTTCGTTAACTTATCCCTCCACTCTTAGGTGTGCATATGTTGCTAGGCCAACCCAAACATTTACTGAAGCATGAACCCCAATACTAGTATTAATCATTGTGGATTTTGTACTACCCATACATATGGTCATGTACCCATAACTGGACACATACATGTATATCAGGACATTCCGTTGTGAGCTATCTGCCCTATGTTATTTCCTCAACAGCAACTACAAGCTGCCAGACAAAACAGTGTACTTCCTCCTCCCCCTTCCACCTCCCCATCCTCCCACCCTCTCCCTCCCCATCCTCCCACCTCTCCCTCCCCATCCTCCCACCCTCTCCCTCCCCATCCTCACACCCTCTCCCTCCCCATCCTCACACCCTCTCCCTCCCCATCCTCCCACTCTCTCCCTCCCCATCCTCACACCCTCTCCCTCCCCATCCTCCCACCCTCTCCATCCCCATCCTCACACCCTCTCCCTCCCCACCATGTGGTCAGTTGGTTCATACACAATTGCAGCATTGTATATGTCATCGTAACCTGTTAATTCTCACTCCTGTGATCAGTGATGCATACAATGTTGTGTTTTAATGTGTGCAATTTTTGCATGCATGTATGTGTGTGTGTGTGCATGTGTGTGTGTGCATGTGTGTGTGCATGTGTGCATGTGTACTGGGTAAGAGGAAGCATACTTGAGTGGATATTCCAGTGAACCATTGTAATCCTTGCTCAGTTCAATTGTTTGATCAGCCTCTCCCATCACTGCATCGAAGCCCAGTAGAGGCTGGTTCTTAAATCTGCACCCAAAGAAGAGAGAAGCCTCACATCATAACAACAGAAGAACTCATCCCCTTCCCTCCCATGACCTCCCCTCCCCTTCCCTCCCATTACCTCCCCTCCCCTTCCCTCCCATTACCTCCCCTCCCCTTCCCTCCCATTACCTCCCCTCCCCTTCCCTCCCATTACCTCCCCTCCCCTTCCCTCCCATTACCTCCCCTCCCCTTCCCTCCCATGACCTCCCCTCCCCTTCCCTCCCATTACCTCCCCTCCCCTTCCCTCCCATTACCTCCCCTCCCCTTCCCTCCCATGACCTCCCCTTCCCTTCCCTCCCATGACCTCCCCTCCCCTTCCCTCCCATTACCTCCCCTCCCCTTCCCTCCCATTACCTCCCCTTCCCTTCCCTCCCATTACCTCCCCTTCCCTCCCTATATATGTCTTACTGTATTGTATGAAAAATTATTTACCTTGTTAGCAAAGATATGCAAAGATATGCAGGATGATTATATGCATGCTCAGTGCACAACACATTACATAATGCACACAGCACATACGCACATTTTAAGATCCCTTGGGTGTTGCCTTTCCTCTCCACCTATTACAACAATTCCCTTCAGCTTTACAGAGCCTGTGAACCTAAACATCACAGCATAGTGTAGGGACATCCACTTGACACAAGAGGCACTCACGGGACATAGAATAGCAGTTCCTGATCCACCTCACTCTCCACAAACTAGAAACATAATACTGATTATGTCAGAATACAATATAATAATTAACCCCTTCAATTCAAACCAGTTGTTTTATGTACAAATGACGTCACATGCATTGAGCTAGCACAACAGCGTGATTTTTCACCTTGCTGACGTCTAGCCTTTCTTCCCATGGCTTGAAAACGGTTTTTCCCGTGCCATCTACAGACTCGTTCAGACACTGGACCTTCTCCGTATCAATCTTCTGGTACAGGCTGTATGGAGCAGAGCCATTAAGTAACTAGCGGTTCGCGCGGGCAAGTATCCCTCACCTGTACAGTACGGCAGGGTCTGCTGAGTGTGACTGGTCTTGCTCTCTGTGACAGCAGTGCGTATGATCCATGACGTAAGCAGATGACGCTATAAATTAACCTTTTCCTTTCATGTACTTAAAAAAATTAAAAAGAATTGCTAAGTAACTAGCAATTTGGATATGATAATACGCCATCACGCCCGGCACAGTCTTTGCTATGTGCCTTGTATTAATTCAGGACCATAGGTACCTTTTGATAATACACCCACTCTGTGCAAGATGTTAGTAGTTTACTGGCTCTTAGTTGCAAAGAGGCAAGTAGGGAAATTTGTGCATAATTAGAGAGCAAGGTGTGATATGAGAAGCACTTAACTGACCCGACAGAAGTGTACAGTTATGTGGGGGAGCTATCAGACAGAATGGTGCTCACATTTCGAAGCATCCCCCCCCCCCCCCCCCTCCCCCCATCAGTTAGCTAACATCACATACCAGAATAGTGGACCACTAGGGACTACGCAAATACCAGCATGTAAGCGTGTCATGGCTTCTACAACCTCAGGCCACTTCCCTACATAGTATGCATACCCTTGCAACTGCGCTTGAGTGGTCTTTTACAACAAATGCACACAGCACTGATTGGAATTAAAGTATGTGGAGTTCTGTCACCTCCCTTCATATGAAAAACACCAAACAACAGGAAAGGTTGTTTTATTTGTTTCTAACAACTTCACATGGAAGCCCTTAGGGTATGTTGACAGCCTCATACAGAGAGCCCGTCCAAATACCAAACAACAAACTGACCATGTGAAATGAAAGCAATCTGTTGGGAGTGTCTTGTTAGGTTTGCAGACCAAGGGTGTGTGTAGGTATCACACATGCGCACTGCACACAAGTATTATGGCATGAAAGTTTAACAGCCAAAAGTCAACAGTGTACAGTCTACGGCCTTCATCACCACAGCACTTGGCTAAGTACTTAAACATTTGGAGTAACAAGACTGCTAACTGTCGGCAATGAAATCAAAGGTCAAATGGTGGCAACAGTGGGGAAAAGTAAATTAAATTGTAATACTAAACAGCGGTTCCTGGATCCTTGCTTTGTTTGGCTTCATGACTCTTAGCCTGGCGCTAAGGAGAGACACAGAAAGTGCTTACAGCAAATCCATTATCATAGTGAAATACAACTACCATTATTCTTCTTTAGAAGAAAGTAGATCTATCTACAGGACAGTAAAAACTGGACCTCCCCCCCCCCCCCCCCGTCCCTCTAACACAAAAAATGGTATGTAATGGTACGTACTGACAGCATAGCTCCATGATCAGAGGTTAATTTATGCACACTCACACTAGAATAATCACCTCCATTTATAAAGTGTGGATAGTTCATGCAGTTATGTGACTTGAAAAGGCAAAGTATGCTTGATATAGGTTAGGCAAAGTATGCTTGATATAGGTTAGGCAAAGTATGCTTGATATAGGTTAGGCAAAGTATGCTTGATATAGGTTAGGCAAAGTATGCTTGATATAGGTTAGGCAAAGTATGCTTGATATAGGTTAGGCAAAGTATGTTTGATATAGGTTAGGCAAAGTATGTTTGATATAGGTTAGGCAAAGTATGCTTGATATAGGTTAGGCAAAGTATGTTTGATATAGGTTAGGCAAAGTATGTTTGATATAGGTTAGGCAAAGTATGCTTGATATAGGTTAGGCAAAGTATGCTTGATATAGGTTACTCATTTGCATAGTTGCCATTCAAGCAGCTCTATAAGGTGTTCGTTTTCAGCCATGTGTGTGGTAATAGAATCATGTCTCATGTTCTGTAACCTATCCATCGCTGGGTTAATTTTGTGTGCGCTGCAGTAGAATCAAACTGAATATAGACTATTTCTTTTTCGGCTCTTCCAAACAATTACCATATTTCATCCATTGTGACTGCTACAACTATGCCTATATCTGAAGTAAACATATATTTGCTTTTAATAACCTTTCTGCTTGTGACTTACTTTCACTTTCAATGCTTCTTCTTGAGGAGGAGAAGGCTTTGAATACAGTGTAACCTTTCTACCTGGAACGTGGACCCTGCCATCTTCTCCTAGGTATGCCCCATCCATCCCTGCTTCCTTCAGTCGTGTCTTGCCTTCAGGAGACAACAGATAACCTCTGCAATAAATGAAACCAATGGAAACGTTAACACGGAAAGAAAGTACAACTACATTAATTAGCTTGCTTGGCTTAATCCAACATACGCTAATTAACTGGCCCCATCTCCTACATGTGTAATTAATTACATTAGCCCTCTGGTGCTATTACATTAATCATCTGGTGCTACTAATTAACCCTCTGGTGCTATTAATTAACCCTCTAGTGCTATTACACTAACCCTCTAGTGCTATTACACTAACCCTCTAGTGCTATTACACTTATCCTCTGGTGCTGTTACATGATTCCCCATACCCCCACCTGTTATCAGGATCAAGATAGTATGCCATCGTCTTTCTCTTGGGCAATGCCCGACGTGGTAAAGGTCTATCCTCAAACTTCTCAGGCTTAAGTAGTGCTCTCAGCCCCAGCCTGTTGTAATATGCAGTAGTCACTGTGCCTCCTTGCTGCTCAATGGCATCAATGGCTGCCTGAGAAGCCTTGCTCACTTCTATGTGCAGTTTGGCACCAAACCATTCAGCTCCCTGGAAAGTAATAATAATTTAAAGAAGAGGGCAGAGGGTTGAGCACTGGAGGAGAGCACAACAAACGCTTTAAGTATGGATCTCTTGGAGAGCTGAAATGTATGTACATGTAGCAATATGGTAGAACCTTTACATGTTATCATAGCGATGATAATTACTGCACAGTACCCTGCTGTGTACTCCGTGATTCAGCTTACATCTGCCAACAGCTTGATTCCATGTTCAACACGACCAACTGCTCCCACTTGATGAAGTGTGTACATGTTCACTGGCTGGCTGGCATCTATCCTTCCACTGTCCACCAAATGCTGTAGCTTTCCGAGGTTCAGTGGTTCATATGTCACTTGAAATCTACAAACAATTGTAAAGTAATGACACAGTCTCTGAACTGGAAGAGACATATTTCCTTAACATTAAATACATTCCAAACTGAAACACTCCTCCCACTAACTCAGGGATACAGATATCGGAGACTATGTACAACAGTGTGCAATTAAACTAAACGCAAGTGAGACAAGTACTGTAATCATTGATCTGACTCAGGACCCCCCCCCCCTCTCTTCTTCAACAAACGCTTATTATGAGGTGGTGTGAGGGACACTCCCAATGTCAGGATCCCCAAAACATTTCAAAAAAGAACAATGGTAGGAATTTCTTCACCAATGCATGCATCATTCACCCAAATAATGAGGCCTTAATCTAATGTTCCACTCCACATGGTCAATTTGTATGAGGTAATAACCATGGACTACGCCTAGAGTACAAGGTATCTGAACATATACACGGTACTCACTTATTCTTGAAGCCATGCTTTGGCACACAACGGTAGAAAGGAGTCTGCCCCCCCTCGAATCCAACCCGAACATTCATCTTATTCCGTTGACCCTGGCCCTTGTGCCCACGGCCACATGTCTTTCCTCTGCCCGAACCTGGTCCTCTGCCAACACGTACCGCCTAAAGAGAAGAACATATGAAGATCACATATTAAGTTATTAATTCATATATAACTATCTTATGTATATAACCATGATGACCTATGTAGGCAGGTATAATATATGCCTAGCATATATATATTTATTATTATTATTATTTTCTCACGGTTGCTTTACTCTAAATGATACGCATTATCACTAAGTACGTTGCATGCACTCTAAATGATACGCACCTAGTTACTTGAAGTGAATATCGAACACGGAACATGTTTACCTTCTTTTTGGCACCAGGGAGGTCCTTTATGTTGTTCAGTTTAATCCTGGGATGTTTGGAAATGTCTAGTACTTTTCTTACCCAAGTCGCCATGCTGTACTGTATACTATGCGCTGCGCACCGCTACACAACAAGCCGCGCCCTTTCACTTTGATCTTGCCGCAGAATGTTGGCAAGCGCAGGAAGCAGCCGTTATTTGATCTTTTTCAGTCGACAGTTAAGATTTTGGTTCAAACATTCAGTTGTAAGGTGCGCAGTGATTCGTCGTTTTCCTGCGCAACTAGTCCTCGGCGACCAATCGGATTCCACGCGTTGACAAAGGCCTGCAGAACCGTTCCTAAGCAATTTAAGTTGCGGCAGTCTTTACTGTTAAACTTTGCGACTCTCTGGTAGGAATTACTGTTCTGCTGTGGCATTGGTATGGCAACTCCGCAACCCCAACTGGGTAACAATATGGAAGCAAGTTCCACAGGGAAAAAACGTCCGCCAATATTAATAGATGAAAACACCATTCCTCCGAACAAAAGATTACACGCTCCCACCGTAAGTTCGTACATATCTTTTCCTATAATACTACTGACTGCAAGATTAAATAAATGCACATGCAGTTTATTTGTTCTATAATCTAACTAGGAACGTGGTTGTCGTTAAGTACGAAAGTTCTATGTTTCGTGTTTTTCCTTATGCACACGTGTTCATGCAGAAAGAAGAGAAAGAAACTCTTATGAGAGAGAAACAACTGCTGTACAAGATGGTGGCAGAAGCAGATAAAAGCCCGTTTTTCTTGCACCCGCACCAACATACATTTATGCCATATTTACCTTTTAATGGAAAGGTCCCGCCATTCTACTCTGTTGTGCAAAGATCTTCACAGAAATTTCCTGGTACTCCATTTCCAAATGCAGTGCCTAGTCCTCCTGGTCCACATTTAATGGCTGCCGCATCACCTGCCCCCTATCCCCTTGGAATTTCATCTGTTCCTCACCAATACACTCCACAGCTGTACCCTACATTGATAAAGTATCCTTTTCCCTCACCCACCTCTTCTGGAGCCACTCAGCTGGGACTGCTGTCTCCGTGGAACACTAGCAGCAACCCCCAGACACCAGGCTCAGTTGCCCTTCCCACAGACAGCAGTAGTGGCAAAACTGGTGAACAGGTTCAGCAGAGTAATCCTGCCCCACCTAGGCAACCTTCATCCTACACTTCTGTCCTGTCTCCACTCTACCTCCACTCATCGCCAGCCTCCCTTGTGTACTCACCATATGCCAGCTCTATTTCATCCAATGCATCTCTCAGCTCTACTAGTGGATGCTCTAGTGATAGTGGGGAGCCTCCCAGAGTCAGGCGATATGCGGCTTCTGAGTACCATGTTGGGCCCAGGCCAACACTTTCTGAGAAATTAGCTGAGGAAGATAGCCAACCTGAGACTCCGAACAATTCAGGCCGTAACACTCCAGAAGATTCTACTGAGAAGGAAGGTGTGGTTCTACCTGAGACTATCACAAGCCTTCCAACATCATCCTTTTTAACTTCTGAATCTCAAAGCTCTTTGTCTCAAATGTCATCACATGCTGGTGGGCATGTCCCCAGTCCTTTCTCTATTGAGTCCCTTAGCCGCAGCCAAGCAGCCTCCTTACACCCAACTCCTCAGGTCAGTTGTGCTGTTATCTGCACTTAAAAATACAATCCTTGTTCTCTCTGTAATTAAAAACAAACATTTGTTTATATTGGATAACCAGGAATCTCTTTTAAGCTGATCATATTCTGTGCATTGTTTGTGGCTAGGTAGTTTGGTGATGAATTATCTCCTAACCCTAAAGTCCTTATCAGAGTATATACTATGTTATTATCTAACTATGCTGCTCCAGTTATGAATCATAATAGAGTAACAGTACCCAAAATATGCAAACTCCAATATATACACATATTGAGATTGATTGTGTGTGTATGTGTACATATGTGTGTGTATGTGTGTGTGTGTTTGCACGCACATGTATGTATGCATACTACTTTAACTAAGCTTACATGCTGTTTAAGAAAATACCGGTGTTTATTTTTGGAACACTTACTTAAGTATGGGACTTGGCATTGAACTGAGAGGTTTGGTTTGGGTGGAATGCAAGGGAGGTGACATGTTTTTACTTTGTAGTGTGCGTATCTGTTGCTCTTGTAAATCCTTTTTTTTTATCGCTGGCTATAATATCTACGTGACGCTTTGAGCAACAGCTTAGAAACCCCGTACGTATTGGAGCTCAGCAGGTGCACAATGGGATATAGCGTTTGAAGTGGTGAAGCTGTTTACACAGTTACTACGGTTGGCACGGAGAGGGAGGTAATTAGGCCAGATCTGAATTAGTGGAGACTGGAATTCATGTTCAACCTGTTGACACAGCAGCCTCTTACGTTGCAGGTGACAGATAGGGCAACCACAGCAAACTTATAATCTAATCTCTTTAACAGTTGTGGTGTTAAGTTCTGGCTTCTTGCCATCTTGGCCCAAAAACAAACATGCTCTTGAGGTGTAAATGTATGTGGATTTATGTGGATTTGTGTGGATATGCACAGGGACAACACTTTAACGTGAGTTTCAACACTAGTTTATTTACTATCCTTTGGCTCTTGCTACAAGGCTTGGAGTTTTGAAGTAGTAAACAACCCATGCACTCACTTTAGTGGCTTTGCAAAAAAAGAAAGAAGATATGGGTAAATCTAAGTGAAGCCATATACAGCACTTTCACTAAATTTTTCCATGGAACAGCCACTGAAGATAATGCACACAGATGTAGCTGGCTTGCATTGCTGTGTTAAACTCTCACAATTACTTTGCAGCCCACAATATGAGGCATCTTAGCTTCATTCTTTGAAATTCATGATGTGCAGAAATGTATATTTCTCTGGGGAATGTATTTGAATACTATATACAGATGGTGTATATTATGTGGTAATTGTTCCTTTCCAAAGCAGATAGTGCAAAAATGTAGCAATGTATGGGTTTGTATTAATATTGTGTATTGCGGACCATAGTTAAATAATCAAATACATAAGGAGTGAAAAATGTTCAATGTGACTGTCCCCATGGACTGTGAGAGCCAAGTGTGATGAAAGACCTGCTTCCTACACGACAGCATTTTGTAGAGCAGCAAGACATCACAATCGCAAAGCAAGAAGGTTATAATACACTTCTAAACAGTTGCTCATTTAAATAGTCATTTGCACAATGGAGCAAGGGGTTAAGGAGTAACTGTTGCATACATTGTAATGCTTAACAAAAGTACAAAGCCCTGGATGGTAGAATATCTGTATGGGAAGTGATGCAAGGGCCTATCTATGCATGTACTTAACTTTGTACGTACAATTTATTTTTAAAACTCTGGCAAACCACAGATGTCATATTGCACCTACTTAGTACTTCAGTCAGGGTTTGGAATAGGCACTGGAAGAGCTAATAGCAACCTGGATGCCTTCATTGCATCCCAGCTGTGTTACATTTGGTATGATTGGTTAGTGCTATGAGCTTTGCACACTGGAGTTTTTTGTTCCAGCTTACACACTGACACACACCCTTCTGCAGAGTACTACTATAGTACATGGCAATACAGTAGTAAAGCAATTAGTAATATTAATTTTGGTGCACAAGACATAATTGTATTTTACAAACAGAATACAACTGATTTTAATTTTTGTGTGGTCTTGGTGATACATTGGCATTTTTGAACAGTACAAAGCTATCCTAAGCATATGAGAATAATTACAAGCCTGATAAGTGTTGCTCATGTGTTACGATTATTCCCACACAGCACTACAATGCATCAGTGGAGCGACCAAGCTCTGGTATTTCAAGTATGTCATCAAGTCTGTCTAGCAGAGGTGAGTGATGATGTCCTTCACATTGCGTGTAGCTGTGAGTGTAACTGCCCTCTCCAGTGCACATTTCCTGTTTTCTTCACAATTTTGAATATAATTCATTGACCACTTCTCCCCCCTTATCACATAGTTGATCAGAGTTGATAGATATCTATATTGCGTGCATTAATTGACCCTAAGTGTACTTACTTCCACCCAGATTCCACTCCTGACCCAGAGGAGCAAGAGGCATACCAAGATACTGTCAAACCTAGTACTACGAACACCGTCACCTCCTCCTCCTCTGCCTCAGTTAATGGCAGTGACATGTTCTGTCTCGTACCAGGTCGCCTGTCCCTCCTCAGCTCCACGCAGAAGTACAAGGTCACAGTAGATGAGGTTCGCAGAAGGCTCTCCCCGCCAGAATGTCTCAACGCTTCCGTACTGGGGGGCATACTTAGAAGGTGAGAAGATGCTTAAGGGGAAATTTAATGCCATACTTGGAAGGTGGTAAAATGTGAGTAGGTTATTAAGTTACTCGAATCCCTACACAGGCATCCTATCGCCTCCAGGCAACACAAATAAGGAATTTTTTTATACTCCATAACTGTGTCTCAGAAGTCATTATACTGATAGCTATCACTAGATATTGGCTCCAACATAATCAGCATTCTAGACTGTTGGCTCCAGTGATGAGTTTTAAAAGGCACAGGTTATGCCAACATAAAATATATATTTAGAACCAGCTTAATAGGCTGGTTATGCTAAAGTACAATACTCAGGGTTAAAACATTTATGCTCCACTTTGTAGAGCCAAGTCAAAAAATGGTGGTCATGTTTTAAGACAACGATTGGAAACCATTGGACTGTCACTACCGCCTGGAAGAAGGAAGGCTGCAGAACTTTCCCTCCTTACTTCACTGGTTGAAGGTAAACAAGTGGGACTTCAGATTGTAGAAAACAAGTGCTCCTTTGTGTTTGTTACCTGCAATTGTGAGGTGTTTGCATGGAGCACCTCACAGTAGCATTACGGAACCACATGCCTAAGAAGACACCTTTCTACTAGGTCACTTACTTACATGTAATTGTTGTGGTTTTAGGTGAGTCTCTCCATCTGGCTTCTGACTTCCAAAGGATCTGTGAAAACCTCTTCCCCCACACTGAGTTGGCACAGATAATTGCTAGACAACATGTGGGTACCCCTCAGGCCCAAGATAGGGTGTCCATGGTCAAGGCTACTCAGTGAGTCACATCAACACCACCTGGTGACCACCACAATCACTTCCTTCACTGTCTCTCTATAGGTTGATCCTGTCAGAGTTCCAAGCCATGCTCAATGCAGTGGGTGGCCCGAGCAACATTCAGCCAAATGATCCACACAATCCTTACCCTGGACTGACCAACTTTGCCCTGCACACCCATGGCTTTGGTAACCCAACCATCAATGCCAGTATATCAACTGTGCAGACTTACCTTCAAGAGTTACTGCTCTTCTATGAGGGCAGGAGGCCTGTCCAGCCAGATGGTGCACAGCAGGGTTATGAGACTCAACCTCCAGTTTTCAACAGACCATCAAACCAAGGCCTAAAGAAGGAACCCACAGACCATTCCTCACTCACACAGTGCACACAATAGCACTGACTCCATAATCTAACATCTATACAACAATCTTTATCCAACTCAAGTCTATCCTTCTATCATTTGCTACATATTCTTTCTTTATCATTTTGTATATTCAACCTGTAAACAATCATGTATGTTAACCCATGTGTGTATCAATCCACTTTTTGAAAGCTGATGGATTCATTGGGTATGTCTTAGCCAAACATGGCCATGATTAGACAAAATGGAGCCAATGAATGAACAGTCAAATACATGTAATACACAGCAAACGTGGAACACAAAACCACATATTTTACATGTTCGTGTTCTAACAAATGATAAAGCACTAGGAAGATGAATCATTTCCTCGTAGCTTTTCCATTATTGCACTTGCTATCTTCTGTTTGTCATCCTGAGTGTGGGGAGGGGTGGGTATGTGACAGCTACAACAACTGTAACATAAATGCAGGACACACCCCCTACCTTGCATATGAGGCCATTTATGTGCAAGTCACTTGCCAGCTCCTCAGGATTGTCTCCTAGCAACCAGAGGGTCAGGTCACACAAATCCACTAGTCCCACATCTCTTCCAATATCCACTAACCATTGATTAACTTGCTCTTTATCTCTCTCACAACATGATCATCAAACTTCACTGACAGTGACAGTTCCCTGGTATCAGCCTCTTTGTCATAGCTTAAATCACAATCCACATGGATAATCTAAGGGAACACATCAACTTATTGGCAAAACAGAAAGCCTCCATAACACAAGGGAAAGGTGCTACCCCCTACCACAAGCAAGCACACAGTACCAATCATTGGAGAAGACAAATACCTTCCTTGACTCCACCTGAGCAGAACTCTCTCCTGCTCCATTGAGCAAAGTTGTTCTGAAGATGGCAGAGACAAAGAAGGGAGCAGCAGTGGGGGCAGGTAATAAGGGGGTGGAAAGAATGAGACAAATTGTGGTCATAAGCAGCAGGTGCAACAGCCATGGTCACCACACCAATGCCAGTGTTATGTAATACTCTCTCCACATGATGCCTGAACTATGACAGTAAGACTGGTATGTGTGTAGGAGGGAACAGATGATTGGAGGCCTGAAATCTGACAACTCCAAGTGAAATGAAGGGCTTCTGGACTAACACCATAATTATAGGGGGTGCCTCTATATTCCTTATCAAAACAAACCATGTCCATCTCCACCCACTCCCTAAGATTATAAGCATATCATATCACCTCCCCTCCCCTCCCCTCCCCTCCCCTCCCCTCCCCTCCCCTCCCCTCCCCTCCAACGTACCTCGGCTGCTTCTTTGGTATCATGTGTGTTTGGCTGACAGGGTCATACAGGACATCATGTATGGCCTCTTCAAACAGCTTATCCAGGTCCACCCTAGCTTGAGTAGGTCTGGGAAGATATGGTCATGTGTAAAGTCAATGCTCCCAGAACCCCCCCCCCCCCCCCCCCCCACTAACATGATTCTCCATTCTCTCACTAGGCGGTGGTCTTCTCCATACACCTCGGCCACCACACGATCTGGCTCACTTGTGTGCTGCTGATCCCAACGTTCTGTGTGGTGTAAGGGTGGTTCACCAGTGGATAACTAATAGTTAACTAATAGTTAACTAACAGGTAACAGACAACAGACATTATGCAACATTGTAGATGCAAATATTATGGTCCAATATGGAGGAAGTACAGGTTCAACTACATGTATGGCATGTCACTGCAATCACGAAATATGACCTTGTCATGCAACATGGCTATATCATCTTTAGTATGTATTCATCCAGTGGAAAGTGCTGTTCTTAGGAACTCCCACAAATACATTACAACTGAAAGCACAGATCACTACCTTATAACTATTCTTCATGCACAAATCCTTCCACTAATAACGTATCCCACTAATAACTCGCACCACATGTAACTCCTCCCTCTCCCTATGTGTACAAGCTTCTCTGTATGGTTTCTACTATCCTGTTGACCTCAAATTGAAAAGATTCAAGCCAGCCAGGTGATCCACTTCACACAAAACATTACATCCCCTACTAAGGAACAGGATGATCTCATTACAATATTAACAGCCTACATTTAAGGGCCTATTATTCATTAAGGTCTTGCTAACAACACAGCCCTGTATCAAATAACTTACCAAGAACACTTACTGAGCACAATAAACCCCTCCCCCACCCAAATGGTGATCAGATATGTTCAAACACTTAGCATATGTATTGGATACATGTACAATGATGGTGTAGGAATGGGGAGGAGAGGCACCAATCGTTCCTGTGCCTATGCCTAGATATTTCTATCATTGCAAATGAACTCTTGAACTTTCACCTCACCCACATACCTGCCCACAATCATACAACATGTATATTCACAACCACATAAGCACACACCCACCCACCCACACACCCACCCACACTGTACCTAGTTGAGCCTCCACTTCTACTTTGGATCCTATTGCCATAGCACTCAACAGCTTCAAATTATAGACCTGTGAAATGAGTGGGAGGGTGATAGTGTGATGGTGGATGTAGTGGGAGGGTGATAGTGTGATGGTGGATGTAGTGGGAGGGTGATAGTGTGATGGTGGATGTAGTGGGAGGGTGATAGTGTGATGGTGGATGTAGTGGGAGGGTGATAGTGTGATGGTGGATGTAGTGGGAGGGTGATAGTGTGATGGGATGGAGTGTTACAGTGTGAGTGTAGGTGGTGGTACAATGAGTGGAACAGTGTGACATGGTGTTCAGTTGGGATGGAATGGAATGGAGCCCATGGCACACAAGACCACACACACAACACACACATCTTGCAGGACTGGATGGTTCAGAATGTCAGCCGCTCGCGGTCTCTGTTCAGGCACTTCACTTGTACACAACTTTATGAACTGCTTCAATGGGTCAGCCAAACTGTCTAAGGATTTTTCAATCATTTCCTTCATGTCAGACGCTGACAATGTGTCAGCTTTGTCCAGGAGTTCGCGGTTGAACATCTGAAGTCAGCAGTGTAGTAGTGGTAGTGGTCAGAAGATATCCCATAACTGGCACCTCATGCAACACCAAAACACCGTAGCAACACCAAAAACACCTTAGCAACACCAACACCTTAGCAACACCCTGTACTTATAAATTACTGTACGTTCTCCAAGGACAAAAGACTGGGGACCTAATCTTAGGACAGGCCTGGGGACGAGCTTAGAAAGGCCTGAGTACATCAACTAGGGCCACTGACATAGGGGGGGGGGGGGGGGGGGGGGGGCCCTTTGAGACCCATAAGGAAAATATTAATATTCACTAATTAATTGGAAATTACCTAAAGGTGCTTCCATGCAAGGCAAGAATTGATCCACATTGCACATTAATCAGGATTGTAATTAATAATTACGTGTTTCGTCATATATATTCAGTTATTAAAACATGGAGATGATCCTGTGGGAGATCCGGGCACTGTACACATGGAAATGGTCACAGAGAGCACTTGCTAGGTGTCGCCAACTTAGCTTTTGCTATTTAATGAGAAGGATCAAAACATGTGCAAGAACAGTTATGACGGAAAACGCTTTTCAATCTGCATCCGCCATGTACTATACTGTGGATGAAATCTGCAAGGCATTTGTGCAAGCCCATCCCAGAGAACTGTTGTTTCAAGCATCCTTACTTGACAATTGTAGTACATGCTAGATCTAGCAATTCTTACAATTGAAAATTGCCTAATTTAAATGTATTATTCATGACAATTTCCGTTTTGCACGCAGTTTTGTGTTTTGAGCACAATGTTAATGCCATCTAATTGCTCTTACAGGCTGAGTAAATGTACCCCCTACCCCATGCTAAGAATCGTGGTTGTGTTTGGCCCATAATGGGGGCAGGCGACAGCCGCAGCCAGGCATGTAGCAGCTGTGCCTCGTACTACTGGGCCTACAGGGACCAATGGGTGACGCTGGTCACCATTGGGTCGGCCTGTGTCCCAAAACCAACCATGGTTTGGTGGCTGTCCCAGGGTAGAAGCCCGGAGGGTGTCGCCCACCATTGATCAAACTGCATATACATGTACACATTGAAATACATAATAGAGAGAGGGGAAGAGCGGAGGGTGGGTGAGCAACTGGCCGCAGTCAAGGCTATGACTGGAGTGCTGCCCCCATGGAGCCCTCGCTTAAATACAATACAAACCTGTAACCATATCGACAACAGTTTGGGATGATTTGATTGGATAGGGGGTGTTATGGGGAGAAGGACGCCCTGCAATGCTATTGGGCACTCATGCACAGCATAGGATTGGTTAGGATCGTTCATTGAATGCATCTGCCAAAACATATGTTTACATCTGGCCTTAGCAACGTCACTATAGTCAGCTTAGTAACGCTATATAACACAGAGCAACTCTCTGCATTAAACTTAGTTTACTACCACTGTACCTAAACTTTACCTAATAAAAAAAGCATTGGTGCCTGGGGCTTTGCCCCTAACCCGCTAGGGGGTCTTACATGCCTTACCCCACCACTTAGGTCCCCATGCCTTACCCCACCACTTAGGTCCCCATGCCTTATCCCACCACTTAGGTCCCCATGCCTTACCCCACCTCTTAGGTCCCCATGCCTTATCCCACCACTTAGGTCCCCATGCCTTACCCCACCAGTTAGGTCCCCATGCCTTACCCCACCAGTTAGGTCCCCATGCCTTACCCCACCAGTTAGGTCCCCGTGCCTTACCCCACCAGTTAGGTCCCCATGCCTTATCCCACCACTTAGGTCCCCACGCCTTACCCCACCAGTTAGGTCCCCATGCCTTACCCCCAGTGGCGAGGTGGCCGGGGGGGCAGGGGGGGCAATTGCCCCCCCAGCTGGCCTTAAAAAGGGGGCGCCAAAATGACGATAGGGGCACACCAGCCGCCAAGCAAATTACTCGAAATGTGTTTAATTAAGATGATTATTTATGTAGTATAGAGTCATAATGCTGGAGACGAGTTCATCAATAGCGAACGTCGGCGATCGGAGGAAAGAAGGCGGGATTTCACCCCACGTGATATATATTTATAGCATTTGTTACGTAATAGTACGGTTACGTACGTAAACAATCCAAGTACATTGCTCTATACATGTAGTTGAAAATAGTTCCGCCAAAACTTCGGCTTGACTGATGTCATGAGATCTAGAATCGGCTACGTGTTAATTGCTACCAGTTTTTGTTGTTATCGTGCTGCTCGAACAGAGGGCACTATTTATTGGTGTTGATTGCCTTAGTTTGCAATACAATCTGTGGAAAAATTTTCGCGCGCCCCTCCCTGTCGTCAACACATCAATTATCCATGTGGAACCCACCCCCTCCTCGCCAAAATCCTGCATTCGCCCCTGTAACGAGATAAGAAATTCTGACAGAAAGGCAGGGTGTGTGTGTGTGTGTGTGTGTGTGTGTGCGTGGGGGGGGGCGGCAGTCTGTATATTTGCCCCCCCAGTGAGAGACAAGCCACCTTGCCACTGCTTACCCCACCAGTTAGGTCCCCATGCCTTATCCCACCAGTTAGGTCCCCATGCCTTATCCCACCACTTAGGTCCCCATGCCTTACCCCACCAGCTAGTCCCCATGCCTTACCCCACCAGCTAGTCCCCATGCCTTACCCCACCAGCTAGTCCCCATGCCTTATCCCACCAGCTAGTCCCCATGCCTTTTCATTAACCATCTCCTTGTACATACGTGCTGACAAACACTTTCAACTACACGCTTTGTGACATTGTTTTTAAAGATGCTCCATTCCCCCTCCCACAAGGTAGGGTAAGTGCACATCTACACAAGGTGCTAGCAAAAAGACTCACCTCCAAGGCACAGATTCCAAAGGCATAGATGTCAACAGGCGTGTCCACAGTGGACGCTACTTGCACACGAGCGCACATGAGAACACTGCAAGACACAACAGACAGACTAACTAACATGTAGCATATTCCGGGGCTGAGTAGTGAAGGTAAACAAATTCTGAGTTCTCCAGATATGACTTCACATGCTCTTGAATAGCATCAGGGGAGACTGCAAATGAGGGAGGGAGGGAGGGAGTGAGTGGATGAGGGAGGGAGGGAGGGAGGGAGGGAGGGAGGGAGGGGGGAGGGAGGGAGGGAGGGAGGGAGGGAGGGAGGGAGGGAGGGAGGGAGGGAGGGAGGGAGGGAGGGAGGGAGGGAGGGAGGGAGGGAGGGAGGGAGGGAGGGAGGGAGGGAGGGAGGGAGGGAGGGAGGGAGGGAGGGAGGGAGGGAGGGAGGGAGGGAGGGAGGGAGGGAGGGAGGGAGGGAGGGAGGGAGGGAGGGAGGGAGGGAGGGAGGGAGGGAGGGAGGGAGGGAGGGAGGGAGGGAGGGAGGGAGGGAGGGAGGGAGGGAGGGAGGGAGGGAGGGAGGGAGGGAGGGAGGGAGGGAGGGAGGGAGGGAGGGAGGGAGGGAGGGGGAAAGAGGAGAAGGGTTGGGGGGGGGGGGGGAAGATGCTGGTTCCATATGGTCAGATACCTGAGCCAATCTTGATAAGACCATCATGCTGGATAAAGATGGAAGCCAGAGACAAGTTGCCATGTACTATATCATTCTCGTGCAGGTAACTGGAAAGAACAGCAGTAAGGACAGCGACTCTCACCCCTATATGACCAAAGTAACACTCTACATGTATATTTACTTCCTGGGGACAGCCATCCCCAGGAATCCCCTGTAATACACACTGATTGAATTGCAGAGATTTAATGTACGAACGCGAAGCGGGAACTTTGCGGGAACCTATGTTAATAAATGTTTGGTCAGGATTGTCACTATACCAGTTATGCATTCATATTAAAAGCAACAGAAATCGTGGGAACACTTTGGAACTACTATTTGCGGGAACCACACAGGAACAAATGCTGTCTGTTCGTAAATTAATGATTTCCACCATGCCCTAATGATTTCCACCATGCCCTAATGATTTCCACCATGCCCTAATGATTTCCACCATGCCCTAATGATTTCCACCATGCCCTAATGATTTCCACCATGCCCTAATGATTTCCACCATGCCCTAATGATTTCCACCATGCCCTAATGATTTCCACCATGCCCTAATGATTTCCACCATGCCCTAATGATTGGTGTATACAATAATGAAGCAGTTAACAAAGTATTGATTTCAAACTTGCTATGTGCACTTGAGTATTAGGTTCTAACGGCAATGCTTAAATTAAGTAGTTGTACAGCTTCAACAAATGGTGAAGGTGGAGAATGTTTAAAATCCTTCCCTTTAAGATGAAGTAACAGTCACAGGATAACACCAAGGGTTATTTACATGTGGAGGTGATGCCACAATACTATGAAATTAACGATTATAGATATCCCGCATGTACAAGTGGATACACGTACTCACTGGATCAGTGGTTACAAGATTCAAAGCAGTGATACATTATTCTAGCCACACCCACCTTAGTGCTGACAAAATTTGTCTACACCATCTCCGCCATATCTGCAATGGAGAGTGCACTGATTAGAGTTAGCACATGTACTGGCCTGGGCACCATAGTGCATGCTACAGGCCTGGGCACCATAGTACTTGTACAGGCCTGGGCACTATAGTACTTGTACAGGCCTCCAGGGGCACCATAGTGCTTGTACAGGCCTGGGCACCACAGTGCATGTGCAGGCCTGGGCACCACAGTGCATGTGCAGGCCTGGGCACCACAGTGCATGTGCAGGCCTGGGCACAGTGCATGTGTAGGCCTGGGCACCACAGTGCATGTGCAGGCCTGGGCACCACAGTGCATGTGCAGGCCTGGGCACAGTGCATGTGTAGGCCTGGGCACCACAGTGCATGTGTAGGCCTGGGCACCACAGTGCATGTGTAGGCCTGGGCACCACAGTGCATGTGCAGGCCTGGGCACCACAGTGCATGTGCAGGCCTGGGCACCACAGTGCATGTGCAGGCCTGGGCACCACAGTGCATGTGCAGGCCTGGGCACCACAGTGCATGTGCAGGCCTGGGCACCACAGTGCATGTGCAGGCCTGGGCACCACAGTGCATGTGCAGGCCTGGGCACCACAGTGCATGTGCAGGCCTGGGCACCACAGTGCATGTGCAGGCCTGGGCACCACAGTGCATGTGCAGGCCTGGGCACCACAGTGCATGTGCAGGCCTGGGCACCACAGTGCATGTGCAGGCCTGGGCACCACAGTGCATGTGCAGGCCTGGGCACCACAGTGCATGTGCAGGCCTGGGCACCACAGTGCATGTGCAGGCCTGGGCACCACAGTGCATGTGCAGGCCTGTGTGCAGGCCTGGGCACTATAGTAGGCCTGGGCACCACAGTGCTTACCCGTGGATTAACAGACTTCTTAGTCATCTTAAGGAACTGAAGCAGGGAGCCTGACGTGATGTATTCAGTGATGAAGACCAGCTGATACATAGAACACAAAATGTCAACCAAAAAGAGTTTTTTTTTTTTTTGGGGGGGGGGGGGGGGAGGGGGAGATGGGAAATAAAAAAATAACAGGAAATAAGGAATGACTCCAATTTCCTACTCACCCTGTCCAACTGGTTGACTTTGTCATGCCAGAAATCCACAAAGTTGATAATATTGTAATGCTGGGGGACATGATGGTGTCATTGAAATAAAGCTTGATCATATGTCATCATCTATCAACTGCTGTGTGTGTACTGCTATGAGGGCCTCCATAGTACTGACACAGTACCTTACATAACCTTACATATTGACCAGTATTAGTACCTTACATAACCTTACATATTGACCAGTATTAGTACCTTCACTTCTGTCAGCTTCTGAAGAATTTTCACAAGCCTCTCCTGTTATTAAAAACGATATTAAACTGAACATAAAAACAATGGTATACACATACGCCAAATACACCACACAGGGTCAGCTACAAACCTTGCCGTGTCCCCCCCTTGATGCTCTCCTGTTAGAGTAACACACTTCGTTCCAAACCACTTCCACACCATTCTCCGTGTCCATTGCCAGGTAGGCTGCGTCAATGCCCGGCACATCACGTGCCACCTTAGAACACACGGGCTCATCATCGGAGCAGTGGATCCCCCGCTCGTTTTACCTGTTGTTTGGTTTTCTGCCATCTTCCATTATGACTTGTCTCCAAACTCTGGTTCTCTTCTTCGCCATCCGACAACTCCCTATCGGCGGAGTTGCATTCAGGAACAGGCAAACCTGCAGTCACCTTTGAGCTAGTTGGAGATCTGGGCATTTCCAGGAGTATACGTAGATGACTCTGTTATTAATAGTATTAGGGATAACACACCGATATTAACGGTTTAACCCATGCGCACGCGCACAATTTTAAATACGTAACGAACACAGGAGTCAAGCTTGAAGATGCTTTCTCACTCCCCAATAACGTTCCTAAGTCCAATGTGGTCTGCACTTGTAAGGCTGCCTAAACATGACCCAATGTGCGGGCTTGGCTCGGTTGCTCTCTCCCGGTGGGTGATCAGATAGCAGAAATGTCATCTTTTGTGATACCAATCATACCATCCTATCCCTTGAAACATTGTAGTTACTGTATCGAGAAATGTTATTGAGTAGTATCATTGATTCCTTTCCACTGTTCTTATTTCCAGCTCAGTTGCCTTCAGATCCTATGTTACATTACACCACCAACTTCCTTTCTGCTACTCAACTTGGCAAAAATACCCGTCGTGAGATTCGCCTCGTACCCCTGACCAAACTTAATGTCGATTATCACGTGGTCTGGGTACGAGACAAACGTTTAAGCTACTAGTACCTTGTTTGACCTTTTTATAGTGAACTTTTTTGTTTCCCTAGAGTTAGTATTCGCAAGCGTGGGTCGTCCACGGCAGGATCGTATATCGGTATTATCGATAGTCTCGTACCCAGACCAAAGTACGTAATCCTTGCGTACATTTGGGTCTGCGACGAGACCAGTCTCAGCAATGCATCATGTTCCAAGATGACGCGTCATCTAGAACGTGCAAGCTCTTTACCGCCCTTATTTGCTTTGGTGCACTACTTGTGACGTATTACTGCCTTCTCGCTGCAGCCAATGTGGAAGGGACTTTACAAGGTGGCAGCATTGTTCTAAAAAACAGAGCACGTGAGCGCTACAGGCATGGAATTGTGGAATTGCAACTAACCAAACCGTTTTCGCCAATATCCCTGTTATCCCAGGCACGTTTCAAGATGGAGCTGTAGCTTCCAAACTGGGTCCACCTATCAGCGAAGTGCAATTGCACCCTTATCAACGAGATGGAGATGTATCTAGTGTAACGCCGAGCTCTGTCCGTACCCTGGAAGGGCCTAAAACGCAATATAACCAGACGCACGTCGTTAGACAAATCCTAGTACAGGAGAGCATCCAGCGCGCATGCCAGGCAATGTCCCTTAACTCTTTGTCACCAATCTCACCTTGGCAACTGTCTTATCTCTTGAAGCACCTAGTAGTTGATGACAGGGCGCGCCTTCTCTACTGCTATGTTCCCAAAGTGGGCTGTGCCAACTGGAAAAGGGTATTCAGTATTCTTTATGGTACCTACCACTCTGTTGAAGAAATCTCTGCTGTTAACCATTCCTCAATGAAGCTGCTTAGCTCATACTCTGACGACGAAGTTTCCTACCGCTTGAAGAATTACTTCAAATTTATGTTTGTCCGTCACCCAATGGACAGACTGCTCTCAGCCTACAGAAACAAGTTTGGAGAGCATTTCAGAAACTTTGAATTGAAATATGGCGTGTATATAGTGCAAAACTTTCGACCCAACCCACCTGTGCACCCCAAAGGGGACGATGTCAGCTTTTCAGAATTCCTAGCATATGTGGCAGGCACAGAGAACAGTCTGCTCAACGAGCACTGGAGCCCATATGTCGATCTTTGTCAGCCTTGCTATGTCAATTATGACTACGTGGGGTATTTTGAGTCCATTGAGGAAGATGCCTTGTTTCTTCTGTCTACTCTGAAGTTGGACAAACTTGTTCATTACCCAAAGAAGCAAAGATACTACAGCATACTTTCAGAAGAGGAGAGGGCAGCTTACTTTGAGAATGTTCCACCAACAGTGTTACAAGATGTGACCAACAAGTTTGCCTTGGATTTCCAACTGTTTGGATACCAGCCGCATTTTGTAGGAGCCCCTCAATCAACGATGGACGACATGTAGTAGCTATAGTGCAATCATATTACATAATTTGTGTACAGGTCAAGTCACGTGCCATAATGTTATTCGTAATATAGAAGATATGCTTGGTTGTGGCGCTTTTTTACTCTTACTTACCTTAGTGCTGCCAGCGAGTGCGGAAGGAAAGCGTACGTGAGTTTTTTTTTTTTTTTGGGGGGGGGGTTGTTGTTGTTGGTTGCGACATTCTATGAGGGTACACTTAAGAGCAGCATTTCACCTCATAGCGTACTACGCCATTCCGGTGGCTATTTTCATCCTTGTTGCTATCCTGCTGGTGATATGTGTCACTTTGTGGGTTGTACCGTATTGCGTGGATCACCAGAGGAAGAGGAAGAAGCAGACGGACGCGGCAAAAAGCGCTAACTTGTACGACGACGATGACGAGATTTCAACAGGTGATACAAATACACATACACACAAATGCACATACATGGGTAGGTTGGGCTTTTGGTGTGATATACAGCACAGCAGAACGCGGAATGATGTGGCTTGGGAATTGACGTAACTGAGGAACCTTATACCTCCGCACAGCTTACAAAGACAAAGCAGCGGAGGCGGCTGGCGAGGAAAAAAGCAGTCCTTACTATAACATCTCACATCCTCAAGTTAATAACCCTCCTCCTCCAGAGAAAGAAGCTGTCGACTCGGCATCAGCTCAACCCTATTCAACCAGCACACCGTACTTCTTTCCTGTAAACCCAAAGCCTGTACCAAGCCCAGTATACCCAAGGGCAGACCAGTACGGGATCGCTGCAACTCCAGGGGAGGAAACTGAACTGTAACACCCCCCCCCCCCCCCGTAACAACATTGACCTTTGATTAACCAGATTTCTGTTCATCTTCCTCACCTCTTCTTTGCCACACCAATGTAGCTCATCACACACGTGCCACATCAATGTAGCTCATCACACACGTGCTTGTATGTACATGCACTCATGATCAGTTGGTTACACGTACACTTCATGTTTTTGATGCAAAGCAATCCTTTTTAAACAACAGAGCAGCAGTGTACATTAGTTGCGGATATAAATAGATGCATATAATGAACAAAAAGCAGCAGCAGCTGTACCTAAACATGCAGAGTTTGCCAAGGTATCCTACTACTTTACGAATGATGCGATGAGATTATCGAAAAACGGATCATTTGTATATCTTGACAAGGTATCATCTTCAGCCACAAGTCCAATGCCTTCACCCCAATCAAAAGCCACTGTCTTCGGCTTTGGCAAGTCTTCTCTGTTCTTTGATTGGTCACTTGCTGCTTTGGCTGAAACACTTTTGATCTGTTCCTGCACAGTACTACTTCTGGCTTCTTTAGGCAGTGCTTTTAACAAATCCTTGGGCTGCCGCAGCTCAGTCGGTGTATTGGAAAACTCCTTTGTGGGTGTGGTTTGGTCTGTTTCAACTGGAGTTACCCTGTGTCCTGGTGTGTTCACTGCTATTGGACTGGCTGCATCAGCCTTCACTTTACTGTTCTCTGTACCAGACACCATTAAATCTTTGGTTTGATGTTGAGCAGCCTGAAACGATAGAGGTTGTTCAGTAAGTGACTGGGCTTGATTCCGCGAGAGCGAAGGATGAACAGAAGCCACGGGATGTGGATGAGGGGGCCGGTAAATTTGCTGGCCTGGGGACTGGTTCTGCCCTGGCTCATCTGCAGATGGCTGCTGTGACTTTTGGACCTGTTGTTGGTTAATTGCCTGATCTTTTATTGCCAATTGGAACTGCTGGTTTGTGTGGCTCAATTCTACCCGAGGCTGTTGAACTGACTGGGCCTGTTGGAGGGGTTGGGCCTGTTGGAGAGGTTGGGCCTGTTGGAGAGGTTGGGCCTGTTGCAGAGGTTGGGCCTGTTGGAGGGGTTGGGCCTGTTGGAGAGGTTGGGCCTGTTGGAGAGGTTGGGCCTGTTGGAGAGGTTGGGCCTGTTGGAGGGGTTGGGCCTGTTGGAGGGGTTGGGAGTACTGCTGCCCAACACATACACTCAAATTCAGACAGAAATGCTGCTGAAATCCAAGAAGAAAGCAAACAGAACAGTGATGGCGTCCAGATGTTGTGACTACTGCTTTCAGAGTGATGGTAATCTTTCCTAACAGTATAGCCTGCTCAATAGACTTAGCTTTCCATTCTGGTTTCCTTGGTTGCTTAGGGAGGAAGGTGTCCCCTTCGATCTTGGTAATGCTGAAAACAGACTTTGATTCACTATTACAGACGATGCCCAAGAGACTCTGCCAATTCTGAAGGGAAAGAAGCATGATAATTAACACATGTGGGCACAATGTCAATGTGATTCCAAATGTTGCTCCCCATCTATAGCTATTATTTTACATACCCATGTAGTATGATGGACTAGGCACTGCCGTCATATAACTGACAGATGTGCTATCAGATGTGCATATACCTGGCCTTCCAGTGTGATCTGCCAGGAGAACTCCTTGCCGGAAGGTGCCGACACGTCCTGCGGTTGACCTGACAGCAACAGCTTCACACTGTGGTCCGAGCCTCCCTAGGTAACCAAAAAATAAATAAATAAATAAACCCCACACACTCAAAACAAATGTAATGACCCAGTACACTCAACATGTGAGGTGGTTATCTTGATCCCCTAACATTGAAATCAAAATGCAAAGGAAAATGTACGCCCCACTTCCACACCATCAGGGTATGCCCCACTTCCACACCATCAGGGTATGCCCTACTTCCACACCATCAGGAGTCAGCTCTAGGCAGTAGCCAAACCACCTGGTGTAGACCACATGGAAAGCATCACCATTGCTATAGGACTTTCCTTAGCAAACACCAGCAACCAAAGGCTTAATAATAACTTACATTTACTGGCAATGTCACGCCCACACCTTGGGGCTGGAAGTTTAACGGACTCTCTTCTCCAGTTATCTTTCTTCGACGATGCTGGTAGCGATTTCCCCACTCAACAAACTCATCCTCAGAGTGAGCCTTCTGACAATCCAGCCTGTTTCTGCACACACCCGACCTGATTACGAATGACAGTATGTACTGTACTCAGACAACAAAGCAGCCCTCACAGTGTGTGTGTATATGTGTGTGTTTTATACTTCCTGATACACACTCTTTACCTTGGACACAAGTTGAACTGGGAAGGTGTCTTATCAAATGGGGGAGGAACATACTTCCAAATGGTTGCCCAGCAACAGTCCTTCAAAACTGCACTAACGTGCTCTCCATCTTTGCAGTGCTCAGCCAGATCCTCAGCTGACTCGTAACCTTGGTAGCAGAGGAGGCATGTGTACAGTCCTTCAACTGTTTCATCAGTGGTCTGGTCATTGATTTCAGCAGCTGAGCTGCTGGCACTGACACCTTCACGCTGACCTCTCTCCCCAGGGACAGGAGGGGGCAAATCACGAAGAGGTGGGCTTGCGATAGAGCTGATGTCTGACTTGTGATCCTGGGATAGGGGTTTTCCCTCACTGCCATCGCCACCAAATTGGTCCATTACAAAGTCACGCTGGGAATCTTGGGAGAGGAGTGCACTTTCCCTCTGCAGCATGAGGCTCGGATCAGGTGAGCTCTGAGAAAGGGGCTTTGCTTTCTTTACCTGCTTGGTACCTAACGACACTGCTACAGGTTGAATGGCTGCCTGTTGTCCAGATGGGTAGCTTCCTCGAGGCCCACGGACAACAGGTATGGTGCGTCCCAGCTGATCTGACTGACTCAGTGAGGGGGAGGAGTCAGATGGCCAAGCAGGTGGAGACCAATTTGGCACACGGGACAAGCTAGGATCAACCTGGGACATGAGTGGCTGGGATGCCAGTCCGCCTGCTATGGAGGAATGATGACCAGCCAGAGCTGGGAACAACTCTAACTGGCTCTCTGGTCCGGTGACCAGGGTACCAGTCTTAGCCCCCACCTCCTGTGAGGTCAGCCCCGCCCCCACATCCTGAGAGGCCAGCCCCGCCCCCACATCCTGAGAGGCGAGGCTACTGATAAGCTTTCTCATTGCTTCTTCCATAGCATCAGCAGGTTCAGGAGGTGGATCTGATTGGTAGCTTTCAGATGTGTACTGATCAGGTGTGTAATGATCATCAGGTGGGTAATGATCATCAGGTGGGTAATGATCATCAGGTGGGTAATGATCATCAGGTGGGTAATGATCATCAGGTGGATAATGATCATCAGGTGGATAATGATCATCAGGTGTGTAATGATCATCAGGTGGATAATGATCATCAGGTGCATAATGATCATCAGGTGTGTAATGATCATCAGGTGTGTAATGATCATCAGGTGCATATTGACCGTAATAATCATCAGATGGCTGGTAGTCATGGGGAAGGAACTCTTCGTATATATCTTCAAACCGCTCACCTAGGAGTGGTATGCTATAAATATACACACACGTTTTATTTGGCCAAAATATTTCCAGTTTTCTGCACAAACATTCAGACCTTTCTCATATGCCTCTTTAACCTCCACCTGTCTCCCCACCCTCCACCTGTCTCCCCACCCTCCACCTGTCTCCCCACCCTCCACCTGTCTCCCCACCCTCCACCTGTCTCCCCACCCTCCACCTGTCTCCCCACCCTCCACCTGTCTCCCCACCCTCCACCTGTCTCCCCACCCTCCACCTGTCTCCCCACCCTCCACCTGTCTCCCCACCCTCCACCTGTCTCCCCACCCTCCACCTGTCTCCCCACCCTCCACCTGTCTCCCCACCCTCCACCTGTCTCCCCACCCTCCACCTGTCTCCCCACCCTCCACCTGTCTCCCCACCCTCCACCTGTCTCCCCACCCTCCACCTGTCTCCCCACCCTCCACCTGTCTCCCCACCCTCCACCTGTCTCCCCACCCTCCACCTGTCTCCCCACCCTCCACCTGTCTCCCCACCCTCCACCTGTCTCCCCACCCTCCACCTGTCTCCCCACCCTCCACCTGTCTCCCCACCCTCCACCTGTCTCCCCACCCTCCACCTGTCTCCCCACCCTCCACCTGTCTCCCCACCCTCCACCTGTCTCCCCACCCTCCACCTATCTCCCCACCCTCCACCTATCTCCCCACCCTCCATTGCTCTTTCTACCTCGGTCTCTCTCCACAGTCCATATAACCATCTCCTCAACAGTGTGTGGAAACCAAGGGCCTTGAGTACGTGCCATCTCAAAGCAGCTGCGATGGCCATCCATCTTGTTGCACATGGTGAAGGGAGTACTGATACTCTTCATGTGCTCAGGGACTGGAAACATGGCTATCCACTCACTCGGCCCAGCACACATCTCGCATCGCGGTATCACACACAATGGTTTCCAAGGGTGCCCCCTCTCACAGACATTTTGTACTCCAGGCAGCTTCTCCGATAGGGCCTGGCTCCTACCCTTGGGGTCAAAATAGCACAGACGACACACTGTATGACGTTCGCCATAGCACCTGGCAACAGCAGTAAGAAGATCGTGTGGAATGGAGTGGGCAGTGGCAAACGAATCACTCTCTGGGAAGTAAACCTTTGAGGAAGGAGGCAGCTGGGGCTGTACTGTAGGTCTGCCTACAGGTGTGACAGAGAAACGCGTGATAGAGAGATGCTATTGGTCAGTTACGGAGGGATTCCATTGGTTAGCAGAGGGATCCCAATCGAGGGGTCCTACATCCTATTGGTTAAACTATTGGAACCTTAGCAATGGAGAGGATCTATGGTCCTATTGATTGGCTAAGGAGGATACTGAGGAAACCCAATATTTCCTTCTGGCAGTTATAATATGTGACCATTTCTTACCTGTCGGAATGCTTTCATTGCTTTGGTTTTTCAGACCAGCAATGTAATCTTCAAATGACCCTGGTTGAGGAAATAATATGGTTGCTAAGACAATGCTGAGAATCGCCACTAAAGGCACACAAGTATGAACAACAACATCACGTGTTCCTTTGCACCACACACACACACACACACACACACACACACACACACACACACACACACACACACACACACACACACACACACACAGACCTGAGTATTTGAGTTACACTCTTATGACAATCATTCCATATAATGAGCACCTTACCTTTCTCACTCTCCACTATCCATACAACCAGCGCCTCAACGCTGTGGGCACACCTCTCATCCAGCTTACTAAGGCAGTTGGCAAAACACTGCCGATGGTTCTTCTCCATACACGGCGTCAGCAGGACCAAGGGTGGAACAGGAGGCAGGGTAACATACTCTCCCTCAGCAAAGCAGGGCGTGTTGTCACACAAGGAGCAGGACGGCATCACCACCAGCGGATTTGACCACTTGTGTGCTTTGGGTGAATCACAGGTGGTGCCTTTTTTTAAACCAAGGCGACGTTCACCATAGAAACACGAACGGCAGACTGCCACTTTGTGATAGTAAGACTTGGCCACCTCTTGAAGAAGGATTCGAGGGATGTCACTAACCCTTGCGAAGCGACAGGTTGACAGACGGTAGGCTGGAGAATGTAAGATCATTCATGGTCCCTTGTACCCATGCACCATCTCCTCATTATGGGCCCATCAGTACCCCCAACATGCACATGTGTAACTCAATCCCCCAACTCACTTTCATGTGATGATGCAATTGCAACTGAATTTGTAGTAGCTGTAGAGGAAAAACTTGGTTCTGCATCCATTGGCTGTGGGGCGTGGCTAATAAAAGAACCCTTTGGTTGGGGTGGATCTAGCGGGAACAGCATTCACACCGTGCCAATAAATTAGTTATGAAACACTTACTTTTCAACAGCGTCTTCTGATTCTTGTGCACATAGTCACTGAACGGCTGACCTACAGTGAGAACACATTGTAAAGCAGGTGACACCTATGGCTAGGTCATGTGATCAAACAAGAGCTCTATAATTTTAAACAACCGGTGCACATGACACGGTCCTAAGAACATGGGACAGCAATCATCGAACATACCATACTCCCTCTCAACATACCATACTCCCTCCCAACATACCATACTCCCTCTCAACAGTCCATACTCCCTCTCAACATACCATACTCCCTCTCAACAGTCCAGACCACCAACTCTTCCACCGAATGGGCATACCAGAACTCATCCTCACTGTACACCTTAAAGCAGCGATGGTGGTCATCCTTCTGGCAGTACTCAAAGGGCGTCAGGTGTGGCTTGCTTCGTGGCCACGGTGCAATAGGAAGGTGAGTGAAGTCACCAAAGTTCCAGCACTGGTCACTGGCTTTGATGACCACCACAGGGTACCAGTCGGCATGACAACTAGAACATTTGTTTGCCCCAATAGCTGCCTTAGCGGGCTTTCCGTTGCGGTAGAAGCACCACTTACAGTATTCCCTGCGATCCTCGTAACTGTTGGCAACATCTTTCAAGAGGTCTAGTGGGATGGATGCTGTATTCTGGAACACCACGTCGTCTGGACGATACAAATAATCTATGCATGTCCAGGGGTGTGGATTGATTAGAATAAAGACTCCAACCAGTGCTCATGGTCTATACAACCTTTTCTAAAAGTGTGGCTACCACACAAGTCCTCAGGAAAAGTCATGCACTACACAACAAGCCTCCCAAATTCCACCCTTCCGATGCATATGCACCATACATATAACAGTGCATGCTTCCTACATAATCATTAAGCTCACCTAAATCGGTATCCACATCGAGAGGCAAAGGAGCCGATGATGGAGCTGCAGCAGCTGCTGGGTGATTGTGATACTTTCTGATGTACTCATCAAATGTGCAGCCTGGGCATGAATGAGAACGGGACATAACAAACCAGGGAATGAGAACGGGTCATAACAAACCAGGGAATGAGAATGGGTCATAACAAACCAGGGAATGAGAACCCCCTCTTCCCCTCCCCCACTCACCATACTGCCTTTCAACTGTCCATATCACCAGTTCCTCCAAGCTGTGAGAATACCACACCTCATTCGTGGCAGCTTTCTCAAAACATTTCGGATGGCCATCCTTCTTGCAGTGCTCAAAAGGCTTACTGGGATGTGCCATAAAAGACTGAGGTGGTAGGGGAACAGGTATCAAATTCAGGTTCAACTCATTCTGGCACATCTTGCTGGCTGGAATCAAACGTATTATTTCATTTTTGTTGCAGCTTTTACACCTATTCGAGTGTTCCAACGGTTCCTGCTTTCTGTGGAGGTAATAGCATGTTCTGCAAACACGCTTGACTTGCTTGTAGCACGTCACAACATCTTGCAGTAACTTTGCATTGATGCTACCTACACTTCTTAAACATGTCTTCTTTGGATCAAATTTTTGATAATATTCAACAGCTAGTTTCATGAGTGTATGTGTGTGTGTGTGTGTGTGTGTGTGTGTGTGTGTGTGTGTGTGTGTGTGTGTGTGTGTGCACATGTATATGCATATCAATGTGATAAACATAGTTAGGCACACATATACTGACCTTTATTAGGGGGTCCTAAATCCATTTTCTGCATTTTAAAAAAGGAAGCACAAAAATTCAACCACTTATCAACAGCAAACACCCCCTCCATATACCGTTAAAAAAATTAGCAGACTCCCTTTGAAGAATGCCTTGTAGTAGTCAGCTAGTGCCATGACGTAATGTATAAATGTATATGTAGTCAACTAGTGCCATGACGTAATGTATAAATGTATAGAGGTATATGTAGTCAGCTACTGTAGGAAATTTTGGCATAACAAAAACTGTTTACCTGTAACTTAACTGCAAAAGGGTCTAATTTGGTTGGGTAAATTTTTTGGCAAAAATTCGCCAACCCGCCGCTATTTTGCGCTATATGGTATCGCATAAAACAGTACAAATGCACCTTTCAATTATTGGTACCGCAGTGACAAGTGCTTTCTTTCAATATCATAGTACATTGATCCCGCGAAAGTACCTGCGCTATGTCATAGTTTTACGCAACGTGAGGTACAAAACATGCACTTTATGGCGAGGCCAATAACTGACAGTGCTTCTGCCCCCCCCCCCCCCCCCCCCCCGCTATTTTTTTTGGGGGGGGGGAACCATGGAAATCCCCCTATAACCATTTTGCTTGTCTAGATGTCTGGTGTGTAATGACCATATTATACGAACTTCACTGGCTAGTGTAGAGATACAAGATCCTTAACTCTACTAATGTGTACAGCCCCCTCTACTAATGTGTACAGGCCCCTCTACTGATGTGTACAGCCCCCTCTACTGGATGTGTACAGCCCCCTCTACTGATGTGTACAGCCCCCTCTACTGATGTGTACAGCCCCCTCTACTGATGTGTACAGCCCCCTCTACTGTGTACAGCCCCCTCTACTGTGTACAGCCCCCTCTACTGATGTGTACAGCCCCCTCTACTGTGTACAGCCCCCTCTACTGTGTACAGCCCCCTCTACTGATGTGTACAGCCCCCTCTACTGATGTGTACAGCCCCCTCTACTGATGTGTACAGCCCCCTCAATGTGTACAGCCCCCTCTACTAATGTGTACAGCCCCCTCTACTAATGTGTACAGCCCCCTCTACTAATGTGTACAGCCCCCTCTACTAATGTGTACAGCCCCCTCTACTGATGTGTACAGCCCCCTCTACTGTGTACAGCCCCCTCTACTGTGTACAGCCCCCTCTACTGATGTGTACAGCCCCCTCTACTGATGTGTACAGCCCCCTCTACTGATGTGTACAGCCCCCTCTATTGTGTACAGCCCCCTCTACTGATGTGTACAGCCCCCTCTACTGATGTGTACAGCCCCCTCCCTCTACTGATGTGTACAGCCCCTCTACTGATGTGTACAGCCCCCTCTACTGATGTGTACAGCCCCCTCTACTGTGTACAGCCCCCTCTACTGTGTACAGCCCCCTCTACTGATGTGTACAGCCCCCTCTACTGTGTACAGCCCCCTCTACTGTGTACAGCCCCCCTACTGATGTGTACAGCCCCCTCTACTAATGTGTACAGCCCCCTCTACTGATGTGTACAGCCCCCTCTACTAATGTGTACAGCCCCCTCTACTGATGTGTACAGCCCCCTCTACTAATGTGTACAGCCCCCTCTACTGATGTGTACAGCCCCCTCTACTGATGTGTACAGCCCCCTCTACTGTGTACAGCCCCCTCTACTGTGTACAGCCCCCTCTACTGATGTGTACAGCCCCCTCTACTGTGTACAGCCCCCTCTACTGATGTGTACAGCCCCCCTACTGATGTGTACAGCCCCCTCTACTAATGTGTACAGCCCCCTCTACTGATGTGTACAGCCCCCTCTACTAATGTGTACAGCCCCCTCTACTGATGTGTACAGCCCCCTCTACTAATGTGTACAGCCCCCTCTACTGATGTGTACAGCCCCCTCTACTGATGTGTACAGCCCCCTCCCTCTACTGATGTGTACAGCCCCCTCTACTAATGTGTACAGCCCCCTCCCTCTACTGATGTGTACAGCCCCCTCTACTGATGTGTACAGCCCCCTCTACTAATGTGTACAGCCCCCTCTACTGATAGCTAGGAGGGACCTGGGCGGCCCACACATACCTTTGTCTCCTGGAGCTGTTTGGCTAGTACGATAAGCTTCTCTGCTTCTTGATTCAGGATATTATTTTGAATAAGTTTAACTGGAGAATTAGAGCATATATATACATTTCCATCTATACAACACATGCTTAGACATGTGGTCATTCGACTATCAAGTTGAAAAAACATTTTTTTCCTCCACTTACTCTCATATACACTCGATTAATTCAATAGTACCTTGTTCACAGTCGGCAATACAGCTTGATATCGGGTCTTTAATTGATAGTGAATTTGTATTGTATGTCTTTTTCGCCTGCAAGATTGCAACAGTAAAAACCTCTCTCTCTCTCACACACACACACACACACACGCCCACGTACATTCGGAATCCGCACGAAACTAACTTACACAACCCACCCAAATTTATTGTAAAACAGCACGCACGTGCATGTGGACATGTGCACGTGACCTCATATCAATATTATTAGCACCGCGACCTTCTCTGTTGTACATGTTAAATATCCAGCTGGATTCCTGTATACTTACTGCCATATATAGAAGTTGTGCCCGTTTCATTCGTATGTCACATTTAACGTCAGGATCGTCTGAAGTCAGTTTCAATGCATCGTTTGCAGTTATTATTCCTCGACGACATGCTCTCTCATCTGAATCAGCTACTTCCAAGCACTTTTGGATCTCCTCTAAACAACCCAGGATTTCTGTAAGCATTCCTTCGCTTTCCTACTCGAAGCAATGACGGTTACACTACTGTTAGCAAAGTCGGGCACGACAATCAAAGGTTGGGGGGTGCCCTACACAGTTGATAGGCCTATTAGGTCCCCACCACTTTCATGCATATCTGTCTAGAACATGCCGAACGCTAGCAGCATTTCTAACAGTATAATAGATGTACGAACCTTGCCAATATTACGCTGCCTTAAATTTCTTGCCTGCGTAGACATCTTCGACTCTTTAAAACAAAATTCATTGTGCCATTGCGCAATTATTACATTTAAAATCATTGAGTCCGGCGCTATTTAATAATAACTAGTCGTGATGACGGACGTGGGCGCTGAACATCAAACTCCGGTTGACACAGGCTGTACCCACCTCTGAACGGAAAACAATTGTTCTTATCAAGTGATGTGTGGTGGTGGTGGTGGTGGTGGTGGTGGTGTGTGTGTGTGTGTGTGTGTGTGTGTGTGTGTGTGTGTGTGTGTGTACATACCACTTCTGGAACTGCCTGTGCAAGCAATCTCTTGTCAATGTTTTGTGCAAGAAATTGGCTCTGGAAGGCCAGTGACTTGGTTTTGTCTATAACCCTTTGGTAGATGGATTGTGGCTGTGTTGCCATGACAACATGACCCTGAAAAGGAGACAACCACATACTTTCTAGCTACAACTAGACCTTATTAGAGGATATGGCCACCTCAACTAGACCTTATTAGAGGATATGGCCACCTCAACTAGACTGAAGCCAAGCTGTTCAAATGCACCCTGAGTAAAACACTCCCCCTACACCAAATAGCCACCCTGTAGAACACTCCCCTTACACCAAATGGACACTCCCTTGTACCAAATGGGCACTCCCTTGTACCAAATGGGCACTCCCTTGTACCAAATGGGCATCCTCTTGTAACAAATGAACACTCCTCTATACCAATTGGACATTTTTGCACCTCTTTTGCATCTATTTTGGCATCCAACTTTGCATTTCTGATCAAGTTTACAATCCAACGCTCTGCAGAATCTGGAGACATGTTGAGCTTTGTAGCCAACATGCTGGAAGGAGAGGGGGAGCGACAGCAACGAATGAGCCAGACCCCTCCTAATGAGCTAGACCCCCTCCTAATGAGCCAGACCCCCTCCTCACCTGATGCTGATACATTGGTGGATCCTACAGAAGGTTTCAAAGATGGAAAGTCTTGCATTCTCAATGAAGTCTGAAGCGCACGCAACTAGAAAGAAGTCGTTCTCTAACAACTTTTCACACTCCAACAGTTTCTGCTGAGCAGCATCAAAATCATAGTTGATGTACAGGCATTCCACAAATTCTGTAATCGGATCACGATGGGAGTATGATTGCTATATGTGTGTGACAAAAACGAAACAAATTCCTTCAATGATGGTCAAACATCACAAACACAGTTGAAGGCAAGCCACAAGGGTCTGATAACCCCTCCACAAAATGGGGGGATCTAGACACCAATCCTTAAATCATAGATTGATCATTGAAGTATGCGAGCTATGTCAATTATTTCATCTTATAAATTTTGCTTTCACCATACAAGCTGTGGCCTTGGCATTCAACTAAGACTGCGTTTTTTAAGCAATACAACTACATATGTGCACTAAAGGCCGGCATACACGGGGTGATTCCCTGCTGACTTGTCGCATGCAACTCAAATGAATATGGACAAATGTTCCGCAAACCATCAGTAAACTAAACAATTAACCCATATTAATTCGAGTTGCATGCGACAAGTCGGCAGGAAGTCGCCACGTGTATGCTGGCATTATTTTTTCTACAAACATGCTCCACTACGTAGATGAAAGAACCCAATATATTGTTCTCTACACACACAAACAAGTAATGCAGCCATGCATGTCACTGTAAGGGTTACATGTACCATCTGTCATATTCATTTAGAGCTACATGTATCATAATTGTTACTATAGTAACCATTATGATAGCTGTGTTGATAGCTGCTATGATAATCCTACCACTTAAATGATGGTAACCCTTACTGCCACACATTACAATGCAATGTGTTGGGGGAAATACCGTACATATAATTAGAACCTGGGAAGAGGTCACCCACATTTCAAATGACCCAATTTCTCAGCTTTGATAAGTTATTTTTTTACCTGCTCAGTTTGCATTCTGTGGTACTCCCCTATGTCATATCATTAGAGCAGGTAACTTTATGTCCCACACAAAAGCATATGTATTGCAAGCACTTGTTTGACTCAGAGTTTGGAGGTGATGAAACTTCAATACTAAAATCTCCTTTTCAATATCACAAGCGCTCCATGGGCTTGGGGAGTCTTGGGATGAATGTTGCATACTCAATGTGAATAAATGCAGTGGTAGTAAATTACCCCCACCCCACCCCCATCTTCAAGGAAATGTAGTCTAATGAAGTTCCAGCCTTGCAGTGGGTGGTTTGAATCTTCAGAGACTACAGGTATTGAAAAAGTTGTGGTATGCTATTTTGATAGCTACTAGAAGTAATAACTTTAACTTTATCCCAGCTCTGTCAAATGACCTCAACATCTGACCACACGTGCACCCCACCAGTCTTATGACTTTCGACATATGGTCACGTGACTCACCTGTCTTATGACCTTGACGAGGTCCCTGAGAAGTGTTGGCCTCCTTTTGTTGGTTATGATAGCAGCTGTCAGGTAGCGCAGTATGTGTGGGCAGGATGTCTGGATGGCATTGAGATAACTACAGAGAGAACAGAGAGAACAAGTATTTCATACTTCAAAGTTGTAGCACAATTTTTTTCCCCACAGCAGACAAAGCACACTAGCCATTGGTGGTCATATGGTAGCCTTATCCCATATATGGTAGCCATTGTCATGCAGTACAATAACAATTACTGCTGATAGGAGAGCCTCCAGCAGCTTCTAAAGATCACAGTCCATATATGGTGTGGCAGCTGGTACATGCAAGTTGGCTGAACCAATCAGACTGTTGGTATGCAATCAATAACTGCTCATCAGCCACCAAGTATCATATTTATGCCACCTGCTGCCATGATAGACCAGAGACCAGCTGCCACCTGAGGACTGTCACACACAGACCAGAGACCAGCTACCACCTGGACTGGCACACACAGACCAGCTACCACCTGGACTGGCACACACAGACCAGCTACCACCTGGACTGGCACACACAGACCAGCTACCACCTGGACTGGCACACACAGACCAGCTACCACCTGGACTGGCACACACAGACCAGCTACCACCTGGACTGGCACACACAGACCAGCTACCACCTGGACTGGCACACACAGACCAGCTACCACCTGGACTGGCACACACAGACCAGCTACCACCTGGACTGGCACACACAGACCAGCTACCACCTGGACTGGCACACACAGACCAGAGACCAGCTACCATCTGAGGACTGGCACACACAGACCAGAGACCAGCTACCATCTGAGGACTGGCACACACAGACCAGAGGCCAGCTGCCACCTAATGACTGGCACACACAGACCAGAGACCAGCTGCCACCTGAGGACTGGCACACACAGACCAGAGGCCAGCTGCCACTAATGTCACTTACTCCTGCTGATACAGGAAGAGGTTGATGATGTCATCTTGCCCCTTAGGATGATTGAAGAACACAAACAAGCTCCAATGGATTAACCAAGTCCTCTGCTGCAGCTTCATTAGGTGGGAAATGTTGGTCTGAGGAAGAGGAGATCAACATTAATGAAACTCTCCCCTCAACAATGGCCATCTAAAATGGCCGTCTTAGCATACTATTCTACACCTAGAGCCTCGGTTACATTGAACTGGCACATGGATCTGTTAGTTAATAACCAAGTTAGAACTACCAGTTGGTTAATAACCAAGTTAGAACTACCAGTTGGTTAATAACCAAGTTAGAACTACCAGTTGGTTAATAACCAAGTTAGAACTACCAGTTGGTTAATAACCAAGTTAGAACTACCAGTTGGTTAATAACCAAGTTAGAACACCAGTTGGTTAATAACCAAGTTAGAACACCAGTTGGTTAATAACCAAGTTAGAACTACCAGTTGGTTAATAACCAAGTTAGAACTACCAGTTGGTTAATAACCAAGTTAGAACTTGTGAAGAGGATATAATGAGGAATGCTTGTACTGCTCACAGCAAAATGCAGACGCACATCACATCACATCATACTCATCCCTATCTCATGAATACCGCATACTCATCCCTTCTCATGAATACCGTGTCATCGATGTCTCGTCTCAGCTTGTTCAGGTCCTCAAGGGCTGTGTCCCAGTCCTGCATGAGGATAGCACAGCTCAGCTTGCCCCACATAGCACTGGTGATTTTCGGGTGGTCAGGGGGGGCCTGGGGAGGAGAGGCCATGGGTCAAGGTGTCAATCAGTGATTGAGGACTAAAGGGTGCTGGATGTGTGTGGGGAGGAGACCTACAAGCAACGTATTTGGCCACATGGTTAGGAGTACAACACATGCAGCTCTATGTGTTCCGTTTGCGCTCAAGGATGACAAAAGATACTGTCACTCACTAGGACTTTGTAGAAGTACAAATGTTCAGAGGCCTCTGGATAATGACCTGCTTCATATTTCAACTTAGCACACTCATAAACCAAGTCAACAGTTTTGGCATCCAACTGGAGAGTATTATAATTGAGGTTATAATGATCACATCAAACTGGCAGTTATAATGATTACATCAAACTGGCAGTTATAATGATCACATCAAACTGGATGATCACATCAAACGGGATGATCACATCAAACGGGATGATCACATCAAACATTTGTGTCAACACAAGTAAGTACTCACACTAAAGTGCTCCTTGAGATAATCAAACAAGCTCTGGTCTTCCCTGTCTCTGAAATGGAACAAAGGGTAATAACCAACTGGCAAATAACCCATACTAACCTATATAATAACCACTGGTTACCCACAATAACCATTTGTAACCCACTGGTAACCATCAATAACCACTGGTAACCCCAATCCCGAAATAACCATTGGTAACCAATAACCACCAATAACCACTGGTAACCCTTAATAACCACCGGTAACCCGCACTTCTTCTGCTCGATGTACTCTGTGACTTCAGGTTCATCAAACACATTGATAATGGGCTCTATTATTTTGTCTGACTCTTCTAGCTTCAAGAGAATCTGTTCTCTACGGCTGACCAACTCTGGTGTTAAATGAAATGGCTAAAGAAAGATAAATAAAGTGGCATGCCCCCACCTTCTGGTGGCTCAACATTGTCTTCTTCATGTAGCTGTTTGTACAGGTCAATAGCACTGTCAACCTGACTCCCAGTGATGTGAATGATTGGAGCATCAGAAAGTTGGAACGGTTATGTAAATATAACGGTGCTACGTATCTGCGCTCCCAAGACTCACCATGTTGGTTTTGCTGAGGAGATCGATTCTTGCTTGAAGCAAGTCTCTATCATCGTACAGCTGTGTCACGTGACGGAAACTATCATTAAGACAATACAGCTGCTAGCTCCCCTACAAAGCTCGGCGCGGCCATTAATGCGCTGAGGTTTCTCTCTAACTATATACCTTCTTCTCCGAGAGAAACTCCAGCATAATAGATACCAGGTGGCGATCCAGGTAGCTGCCTATCTTTGAAGTTAGGTCGTATTCCGCCATCTTTAGTACAGCAATAATTGACCACGTGGAAATTAAATAGCTTTAATAATATTACATGACATGTATACAAAATCAAAACAACAACTGCAGAAAAATGTCACTGAATTATCGTTGAAGTGCGCCTCATCTCTTACAGTTCACATCTTTACAGAGACAGAGTAGGCTCTGCGGGGTAAGCCGACAGCGCCGTGTGTTGTGCGTTCCAGGGAATTATAACCGGAAGTAACGTTCGTTTTTCTACTTAATCGGCTCGCACAAGTTTCTATGCTTGAGAATGATCCCAGGTGAGATTTGATGGAGTCCTCAACACTGTCGTTGGGCGTTGTTTGGACGGTAAGGTTAGTAGGGAGCTGAGGCTCTGAAGAAGGCGCGGGGAAAAGAGACTCTGAGGAAAGCATGGGATCGAGAGGCTCAGAAGAAAGTGTGGGAACGAGAGGCTCGGAAAAAACAGGGGTCTGTGAACAAGATGTTGGGGAGAGAGGAGATATGGGAGCATCTACTTCTGCATCCTCTGTTGGTAGTGCTGCTGCTGCACTGGCTTCTGCTTCTTTACCAGTGAAATGGAGGAGTTTTCCAAACCACTTTGCAACCTTTTTTAAGTATTTATTTTTGGAACTGGTGATCCCACTGAAGCTGGCAGACTTGGGGAGGTTGTGAGTCATGGATGCCTTCATGGATCCTTCCTTATCGTCACCTGTGGTAACTAACCATAAACAGTATGTACCTGGAGGTGTGGCTAACCTTGATTCAATGAGTAATGCCTGGCCTGTGGTACTCCACTGTAGGCTTGCAGGATCCCCAGCTCTGCTGCATTATTGGAGAGCCTCTTCAATACATCCAGGTCATTCCTTATTGTGGGTGTGGCAGCTGAAACTGGACTGCTGGACTCCAGCTGAGCATTAAAATGGTCATCGCCCTATAAGGAGATGGATTGTAAGCTGATCAGATTTGCTGTGCCTGTGTTAGTGGTGCCGTGAACACCCAACTATACCACTTTCCAAATGACTCATACTTTGGTCATCACATTATCGTATACCACTCCACTCCAAGCCCTTAATTCCTACCTTTCTAATTATAATCTCTTCACTTCCAGTCTTGACGGAGAGTACCCTGTGTCCCTCCAACTCGGCTGCATGTTCCTTGACCTGGGAGATTATCGATGAGCTTGAAGAGGTGGGTACTGCCCACGTGAGAAGAACACAGCCCTCTTCCACTGATTTCAGTATGAATGTGGATGGTTTTATTTTCAATAGTCGTGCCATCGTGTTCCTAAGTCGGCTGATGTCATGTGCAGTGTAGAGCATGTAGTCATGTTCTAGCTTTACTGTCAACTCCTGATAGTGGTCTGGTAGCTCTCTGGTGAGTGCAAATTCAGGGCACTGATGAGCAAAGCGATGCAGTATCTTGCTTCTCAACTCTTCCTCGTAGGTATTCATCAGAATCGTCCCCTGGTTCCCACCAAAATTTGTGGCAAGGTATTGAATGGTGAAGTAATTAAACCAGGATGAATATTTGTGCAGGTTTGTGAAAAGCTCTGCTAGATCTGATGACTTTGATGATAAATCTGCGGCAGTGATTGATGTGTGTTCGTTGCCCCCAAGAAAAGCAAGGGCGACACAGACATCTTTCACAGGCACCTGTTTTTCTTGTAACAGGCGGTAGGTATTAAGCGCAAGCGTTGCAAAAAGGGCAGTAATTTCTTGGGAGTCCTCAATTATTTTGCAGCGCAGATCTTCAATATTTTTTCCTTCCTCTTTACGGCTTTCAATTTCAATACTGTGCTTTGGCTTTGGCTTGAAGTCTACTGCATGGGATGTACCATCCTCATAAAACTTTAAACATGGCTACAGACCATTCCAAATGTCACAATTTATACCTCCCAACATGACCACACCCACAATCATGCCCATGTTTATATTTCATTCTCAACCTATAAGTTAAAATGTCTGCCTTAATCTACACCAGACCTCATTATCACTTGTTTGAATGTATAGGAAAATAAAGGAGCTCCTGAAGAAGTAATTGATAGCTCGTAAATGCACTTTACCTAGTACACAAGGAGTAATTCTATTAGATACACACTAGGCATGTGCTGGGTAAAAGGATATCAGCGAGCATTTTTTAAATTAAAAATGAATTCCGACATGCCTTGTCATTTAAATGAGTCAAACAAGTCATCACTTTGATTGACCTTGTTCAGGTGAGGAATTCGTTATCATGTTACTTGTTTCTCTTTCTCGTCAAATAACTTATCCATTCTACATGCACTTATGGGGCAACCATGACTCATTTGCTAATTTTAAGGTCTGTTGTAATTGCTAGGTGGCATTCATGTTTACAACCTAAGCTTAATGATGGGTAATAAAAACTTTCCCTTCCTGAGCACCCCATAATTTGATATTGACTAAATCTAGGGGACAGGTCAAAAGTGTGGAAGAGAAATGATTCCCACAACGTGTAAGCCAGTAACTATACTATTAGGGTACAGAGCATAACTATTAGGGTACATAGCATACACTATTAGGGTACAGAGCATACACTATTAGGGTACAGAGCATACACTATTGGGGTACAGAGCATACACTATTAGGGTACAGAGCATACACTATTAGGGTACAGAGCATACACTATTAGGGTACAGAGCATACACTATTAGGGTACAGAGCATACACTATTAGGGTACAGAGCATACACTATTAGGGTACAGAGCATACACTATTAGGGTACATAGCATACAAGATGGCATTGTGAGTAGAGTATGTGTAGGGTCTAAAATTAGTGTTTTTTTAAAAAGGGCAATCCATGTACGGATAAGTAGCATCTTTAGAAGAGCCTTCTGCTTGATTGGATATTTTTACTTTTTCCCAAAACTTTGCATTCAAAATGTAAAAGCTCGAGGTTGTTGAGCTTTCATAGTAGCTGACCTGCAATGCCCCTTATTGCATTTGATGGTTGAACCATACAGTGTACATGATCGCTGAGCACTGATTGAATGACATATGTACCATGACTAGTGCTGCTGTGGAAGCTACAATGTGGACACACATTGTGGGCCCAAAGGTGTAGCTGCCATGGCCAGAACACCGCTCAAGGATCTACATGCACATTGTACTGACATGTATCTACCAAAGAAATGGTAAACACTGGTTTAAAACCGCATAATTGAGATGAGTGATTGGCACTGATTGATAAACGTGTGAAGTTCATGTACATGTACATGTACAGTTTCCAGCACTCTGTATGAGTAAAAGTTTCCAGCACTCTGTATGAGTAAAAGTCAGTAAAAGTCAGTAAAACTGTGTGGTGCAAGTTCAGCTCGATCTGCATTTGCAATAATACAATTTGGCATGGCTCACTTTAAGTTTTGATTTCTGTGTTCTCCATGTTAAAAAAAAAAAGAGAGATATTTAGTCGAAAGCGGCTTGAAGTACAGAGCTCCGCATTACAAGAAACTGAAGAAAGATGCTGTCGACCGAATGGAAGCGTAGCTTTTGTTAAAACGCTTGCTACCGCTCAATTCAGACACACAACTAGTAGATCTACGATCTGGCGCACGCGAATTCCCGTCGGCTATAACTATATCAGGTCGTCAATCAGGCATTTGTCACCTATTAATGCTCGGAACCACGCACAAACTAAAAAAATAAGTACATTTCAGTTACCTCTTAGCGACTCCTCTAGCTTAGCAATTATTTCTTCGTGGCCCAGGTGGGGGTCGTCGACCATTGAGTGCTTTAAAGCAGACAGGAACAAGTGAACTGTCTCTAGACCGCTGCCCTTCGTCTTGAGCACCGTGACCAATCTCCTTGCTGCATCCTGCCTAGTATTATCGTGTCCGACGTGTAGACGCTCTTCCTCATCGTTCGTCAGCAACTGTTTCTTCTTGAGGTACGGAATCAAATTGGGTACGTTAAGATTGGATACCAGGAGTGGGTAATGGTCGTCCAGAATATCGCTGATAGCTGACATGTCGACACACTATTAAACGTTGATAATATATCTTGCCCGATCGCAACCAAAATTTATGTAGAACGTCACTCGTGCATGAAATCTTCTGGTGTAGTGGGCGGGGGCGTAGAATCTGCAGTGAAATGCACATACCAGTCGCTTCGAACATGGGACAATTTTGGTGTGGGACGCCACCTGCCTAGATACCTTTGTACCTCCCTGCCTTGCCAGTGCAGCCAGTGAGTCTGGTCTAGTAGCTGCTTCATCTGAGGAGAAAATATCTAAATAGGGCTACCACTGTGGTCCCCCCCCCCCCCCCCCCCCCCCCAAACATCTTTGGCATTGAAGGGCCATGCTACTTCAATATTGGGGATGGTGGACTGGTGATCCAGCGGCATAATTAAATAAAGGATGCAATAGGTGACCTAGCATCTCTTGTGTACAAGGAGTTGACACTGTGCCTGTGGTACAAGAAGCCAATGACGCATGTGGTGTTTCTTCTCTGATAGCTGGGGGAGGTATGGCAGCCCCAAACGGTAACGTTTGATGCTCTGTAATATTCACACAGGGACGTTGCTGCTATTCTATCATCAGCTGAAGAAGAAGAGAAGAGAAAATATTGTGATGCAGCAGGTGTACACTTTACACCCCTAGTTGTTTCTGCTGATGGAGTTTTAGGCAGGGAAGCAGGATGTTTCATCAAACTCCTAGCTATCAAACGGAATATCCAATGGATACAAACCAGGCTCTCTTTGAGGGCCACTAACTTATGCCTAGGCCAAATTGAGAAGGTATTGATGATGGGGCAGGTCTGCTGGAACTTGCATATTGTGCTCATGTATGTTGTGTATGCTTTATTATTATTTTTAATTTAATTTAATTTTTATTTTTTTAATTTTCATATTATTATTATAATTAAGTAATAAACAGGGAATAGATACTCATATGGCTAACAACAACACAACCGAACATAATACTTAACCTAACATAATACTTAACCTAACATAATACTTATCCTAACGCACGCACTCACTCACACAATACAACAATATTTATACAAAAAAACTCTTCCATTTAATTATTATTAAAAACTCTTATGCAGTTACAAAGGAAAAGGCCAGTGAATATTGTGCCCCACTCCAAATGGGAGTAGCATGTCCATCAGGAGCTGAGAAAATCATCCATGGGCTAGGGCACTGCGTGGAAGAGGATTGGATGGATGAAGATTTTGCCGTAATGAAAATCCATATGCGCAATGCATTTAACTTGGTGTGGCGTCAGGCCCTCTTAGATGAATGTAGTGCCCACTTCCCTGAATTGCTCCCCTGGGCCTCGTGGTGTTATGGTCAGCACCCTACTTTGTGGCATCCCATGGGTATCATCAGCTCAGAAACTGGTGTCCAGCAGGGTGACCCACTAGGCCCCATGTCCAGCAGGGTGACCCACTAGGCCCCATGTTCTTCTGCCTTGTGCTGCACAAGCTGGTCACTGCCATTGCTACTGATAATGAGTGTTCCAGTTTGCAATTCCACAGATGGTACATTGATGGTGGTGTGGTTGCAGGGCCTAAGCATGCTGTAGCAAAGGTATTCTCCATCATCCCAGGAGCTGGGTCCTCCACTTGGCCTTTTTATCAATGCTGGAAAATGTGACTTGTTTGGCTTGGGTGATCTCAGTTCATTTTCACCTCTGATGAAAAAGTCCAGTGTTCCTAATTTTGAGATTCTTGGAGCTCCAATTGGAGATATAATCTTTTGTGCCAAGTTTTTTTGCACACAAACGTGCAGATGCTTCCAAGTTGCTTGAACAGTTGGAGGATGTGGGTGCTGTCGATCCACAGGTGGCTCTGCTCCTGCTTAGGCAATGTGGTGGCTTCTGCAAGTTGGTGCACCTTGCTAGATCTACCCCCCCCCCCCCCCCCAGCCTTAATTGGTGAGGCTTTGCATTTCTATGATGATGATGTCCATCGCTGTTTTACTGAATGTACCGCGATAGACCCACCCAATGTTGCATGGCAACAAGCCCAACTCAGCCTAAGCAGAGGGGGTCTTGGGCTCCGTAGTCTTTCGGAACACAGTTCAGCTGCCTACATATCCTCTTTAAGTGCCTCTGGTGTCTGCTCATCTTCTAGCAAGCACCTAGCTGAGGCCATCAAGGATTTTAATGATCTTGTCTCCTCTGATGATGCCTTGGTGTTGGACCATCTTGATGTTGTGATGCACCAAAGATCTCTGTCTGGCAAAATTGAGGATCAAGATTTATGTGTGTTACTTGATAAGGTCTCTTTGCCTGACAAAGCACGTCTGCTATCCATTTCTTCGCCACATGCAGCTGCTTGGCTATCTGTGATTCCTTCCCTAAGGCTCAATCTCCATCTTGAACCTGCTGAGTTTCAGACTGCTGTAAAGTGGTGGTTGGGCATTGCTGTTACTGATATTCCTGTTTGCTCCTCTTGCCCATCCCATGCTTTGGACCCTTTAGGCCACCATGCCTTGGACCCTTTAGGCCACCATGCTTTGGACCCTTTAGGCCACCATGCCTTGGACCCTTTAGGCCACCATGCTTTGGACCCTTTAGGCCACCATGCCTTGGACCTTTTAGGCCACCATGCCTTAACATGCAAACACGGAGGAGATGTGGTGTCATGGCACAACAGGCTCAGGGATGTCCTCTTAGAATCTTGCTGATGGGCCTGTTTGGGTCCTCAAGTTGAAGCAGGAAGTGGTTTGGGGCATGAAGGACATAGAACTCGGCCAGCAGACATCCTTATCCCTCATTGGGATTTGGGCAAACCAGCAGCTCTAGATCTGACTGTCACATCTACGCTAAATTCAAGTACGTTAATGGAAGCGGGTGTGACAAGTGGGTCTGCAGCTCTGGCAGCCGAGGTGCGCAAGCACAATGCTAATGATGCCAAGTGCTCTGAGCTAGGCTGGTCATGTATCCCCATAGCAGTGGAGATTTATGGGTGCTGGGGTGCAGAAGCCATGCAAATGTTATCACGCCTTGCCTCTCGCCTAGCCACCAGGGGAAATAGCTCCAAGTCCCAAGCTACCTGTCTATTGTATGGCAGGCTTAGCCTGACTTTGATACGAGCCAACGCACGGTCACTCCTGTCTCGAGCAGGATCACCTGTGGAAGATCCATAGAACTTATTTTAATATTAGTCCTTTTGTTTGTAATGTATAATTTGACTTGTGTAAATAAAATAAAATAAAACAAAATTGGAAGAAAAAGAAAAAAAAGAAAAAAAACAAACTAGTAGAAATTAGACATGCTCAATGTATACTCTCACCCTGGAACATGCCGGAGCGATTGTATCCCCAAATGAGAAGTCTGTACTGAATGTGTAACACAAGTAAATATATACACAGGTTGGGGACTGGTTATTGTCCCCATTGTGGAAGCTCTCTGGCAATTCCTCTATCTAGAGCATGGTTCATGTATATTTATTTTTTACAAAAGAATTTTTATTCTTTTCACATGCAACTGTACATCTATTGACAAGCATATGTTCTTGAAAGAATGGCCCTGCTGGAGTTGGCTTGTATAATGGGGTCAAAGTCAGTCTGCCACAAATGTGATTTGTTATAATGGACTTTGGCTGTCTTAGTCTGGTGGCTGGTTGTCTAGTAAGTCTAGAAAGAACTTCCGCCTAACTTGCTTCTCTTCTGCCTGCATTGCTGCTGATCCTGCCATGAGCAGAGGTAGTGTTTGGTCACTGAATGTGATCGCAGGAAAGAACTAATTAATTCAGGTCAGCTGCATCACATCTTGGAGCCATACTAAAATTAATGTATTACAGTGTGACGTGACTTTTTCCTAGAATAATCTATGACCTCATTACATTGCTAACTTGACTAGGCATAGGGGTGATGATGTATATAGTATACATTGCTTTGGTTAGGCTAGAGCTGTTGATTTGAATGACCATCCTTTGATTTTCGACTAACTGAGTTATTAAATAGAGCCTCTGCCATTTTAAATACAACATCAATTATAATTTCAGACTGTGCAAACTTTTGCCATTATATATAAATGTCACGTTAGTATGATGCACGCCCCTCCACCCAAGGCTTGATGCACGCCCCTCCACCCAAGGCTTGATGCACGCCCCTCCACCCAAGGCTTGATGCACGCCCCTCCACCCAAGGCTTGATGCACGCCCCTCCACCCAAGGCTTGATGCACGCCCCTCCACCCAAGGCTTGATTGCTCAGTGCATACTTGTACGTTCCTTTTGCCTGTGTGAAAAAAAGTAAATCTAATTGTTACTTGCCTATCATTGCAAGGTGACAGTGGCTCAAATCCCTCAATGTTGGGAGCATGCAGGCTTATCATATGGTACAGATGGCAAATGACCTGGTGGGTGTCGTGATTGCACCTTGGGTATCAGGATGTCTACATTTGCAGTCTGTAGGAACCTAGCCCAGGGCCATACCACCTTTACAACAAGGGAATGCTGCATCAGTTTTGGGATATGCTGGTTTAAGTTGATTAGTTATGTATAATTTCTGTGGTTGGGCCACGCCCATGAACATATGGTAACATGCCGTGTTAAGTGTTGTGTGTACATACAATTCTACAATCCCACAACATTATGGGCATAAAACTAAGGCCCTTTGCATGAAAGATCGGAAGTACGATAAACGTCACGTCTGGAGTAAAAACCACTGCGGTTGCCTAGAGACATCGTGTCACGTTCGCGGACCTTTGCGTAATAAAATGGCAACGCTCGTAGTCATTCCTTCCCGCTCGGACAGTGATACTTCGGCCGATCCAGTTCCTGGTCAAACTATGCTGCCAACAGTAAGCTTGACAGAGTCTGACATACCCAGAGCCTTTTTAAATGATGGCTTTAAAAAGGCTCTGGGTATGTCAGACTCTGTCAAGCTTACTGTTGGCAGCATAGTTTGACCAGGAACTGGATCGGCCGAAGGATCACTGTCCGAATGACTACGAGTGTTGCCATTTTATTACGCAAAGGTCCGCGAACGTGACACGATGTCTCTAGGCAACCGCTGTGGTTTTTACTCCAGACGTGACGTTTATCGTACTTCCGATCTTTCATGCAAAGGGTCCATTAGCTCTTACTGGGTTTTTTTGTTTAATTATTAATGCAGCTTTTTTGAATTGACAGCATAGAATAATTAATTTGCAATGATGAAATTATGGCTGATTTTCTGTGAACAGAAGTACATAAAAAGTCTAAGTTTTCAACTGCAGAGGGGCGGACAATCAGATAAAACTCTCTGATTTCTGAGGAGAGCAACGTGAATTATCTCCTCGTGATCCAATTGAAAGTCCCCCTCGTGACCCACTTGACAGAGCCCCCCAAGACCTTCTGTTGGACGCATCCCTGTAATGGTAAACTCCTGAGTGAGTTGGAGACACCCCGGGGGTCATTCCACTCCACTGTGGGAGGGGGGAAACTCTCTTGCTGTAGGGGTCCGGGGATATTCCATTTCTGAGTGGGAGGGAGGGTGCCCTTTTGCTGTAGGGGTCCGGGGATATTCCATTTCTGAGTGGGAGGGGGGAAGCTCTCTTGCTGTAAGGATTGGGAGATATTCCATTTCTGAGTGGGAGGGGGGAAGCTCTCTTGCCGTAAGGGTCCGGAGATATTCCATTTCTGACAGACAACCTTTTACTTGGAAGGATTGGGGACATTCCATTTTGGGGTATGCCATAAGATGCTCTCCTATTGGAATCATCACAAGACACCTCATTCAAAGGAACTGGATAGAGCCTGCTGTTTGAAGTAAATGGAGATGTTGTCCCTATAATGTGAGGGACAGATAACACTGTGTTCCTGGGGGATACTCCGTTGTGAAAAGGTGGGGGGAGAATTTTAGCTCTCAAGCAAGTGGAAGATGCCAACTCACCCACAGGATTAGGTGACACTTTGATCCGTTGACGACTGGATGATGGTGCATGAGAGGCTGCAGGTCTTTGAACCTGCAGATGTATCCGCTCAGCCTCCAAGTGCAGGGATCCTCGTGATGTAGCTGAGTCCATTGCAGCACAGTGCAGGGACCCTCGTGATGCAGCTGGAGCATCTCTCTGTGCCATGGACGTTGGCTGGTGCAGACGCATGTATGGCTGGGGGCGTGCCACTGCCTGGGGGCGTGGCACTGGCTGGGCTGCCACATGCAGCGGGCTACTAAACGGAGAGGCAGTACGACTTCGTGAGACTGGGGACTGGCTCCTGCTGTGAACTGAAGATGGCCGCCCGCTGCGACAGGGTGTGCAGAACTGCACAGGGACCCAGCAGGAAACCCCAGGTCCTGTGGTTACCCTGAGGCTATTGTCTTTTGCTTCCAACAATCTAACACGCAACCCTTTCTTCAAGAAGATAGGCTCTGCGGTGCCGTCTTCTGACATGTAGCTGTCCTCAATAACAACAAATTCACCTTGTTTGAAGGTCGGCAAGGTAACAGCCTGCTTGCGTGACAAGATGTCAGGTACAGGTTCATTGAACTTGATAACAAAGTCAGACTGAAACAACATTTGAGGCAAAATCCACTCCTTGAACATCTCCTGACCCTTCGTGGTCAGCCTACAGGCAGTGCGAGGCAGGAAGCCAGCTTGTCCGGTCTGGTTGACAGCATAGACCCACTGCTCATCACAGTACAGCGCTCTCAGCTTGTCTCCAACAGAGGCGGACAAGCTGCCTGGGTGTTGTGCCTTATGGCCCTGAATGGCTACCATTCGAATCACTGGCAAAGACTCACTGTGTGGTCTGTTGCGGCTATAGTCATCCACTCCATCAGCCGACTGGAGATAAAGGTTTGTGTGTGCCAGCTTACGGGCCTCAGTGTGTCTGTAATGCTTCAATGACAGACGACACATGTGGTACGGCACAAAGCCCTTGTTGCCATGACGATCCCTGGCATAGACCTGTTCACGGATCTTATGCAAGGCCATTAGCTTCTGCCCCTTGCCCACCTTGAGGTCACCACTGCTGCTTGAGGAAATGGTGACAACAAACACATTTGCAGGGCACTGCTCCGAAGCCCTGGCCAGCACTCTCCACAGGAAACTGGATGTCTTCCTCTGTGACTTGTAGGCAGTGTGTTCGTTGACAACAGGGAAAGGTAGGTGTGGTGATGTGCCACCAATGGTCTCCCATGATGGTGTGTCGCGTTCACAGTTGGAGCTGTCTAGCAGCTTGCCAATGTCAGAGATGGCAAAGCATGTTGGGCGGGAAGCAGCAGACTGGGGAGGAGACTTGACCTCCTGTGGAGAAGCAGTGGACTGGGGAGGAGACTTGACCTCCTGTGGAGAAGCAGTGGACTGGGGAGGAGACTTGACCTCCTGTGGAGAAGCAATGGACTGGGGAGGAGACTTGACCTGCGGAAAAGCAGTGGACTGGGGAGGAGACTTGACTTCTTGTGGTGTGGCAGTGGACTGGGGAAGAGACCTACCCCCATATGGAGAGGCAGTGTTCCAGGGCGACCTGACCTCGTGCGAAAGGACAGATAGGGGAAATTTGACCTCACACTGAGGCTCACAGAACGAAGTGTGCACAGGAGTGGTCAATCTGCTTTGTGACCCCTCATCAAAAATAGACTCACTTCGCACACGATGCAAGGTGCCAGGGATGTCACTGCACGCTGGCTGAAGGGAGTCATAAGGGCCAGACAGCTGCATATCCTCAGGCACGGGGGAGCCAAGGGAGAACATGGTGGGAGGAGGCACAAGATCAGAGGTCCCGGGAACCTTGAGCCAAGGTGCGGAGGGTGAAAGAAGGGAGGGTGGAGGGAGACAGAGAGGTGTGGAGATGGGAGGTGTGTGGGTGGTGGGGGTAGGTAGTGGAGGAGGGAGGCTGTCATCCTCCTCTGAAGACTCTGGCTTGATGGAGAGGAAGGTGGGCTTCAGATGGAGTGCAGCCATGGACTGCTGACAAGGCACTTGCAGCTGTTGTGCTTTTGAGGTCAGCATGTGTGGCTTCTGAGCAGGATGTCCTGCACTGGACGTGGGGATAGACACACTGTGAGAGCTGGATCCAGACCCAGGAAAACCAAATGTAAATGTCTCAGCATTGGTGCTGTCTGTCCCCTCCATCGTGATTTCGCAGCCTGGCGCTGTCCCAGAGTGTATGTTGTTGTTGGCCCAAGTAGACCTGGTATGGTTGGCTCTTGGCAGAGACATCACCTTACCTCCGCCCCACACCATACCAGCATCATTCAACAATTTACCCCCATGGCTCAGAGTAGTGCCAGCTATACTACCATTCCCAGTCCTGCTTTGATGTGGCTCCAGACAGTTAATGGCAGTGTTTTGACCTGGATGCGGTCTAGGAGAGAACGATCCACTGCCTTTGCGACCACCATGCCCTCCAAGGGATGAGTATGTGGCATCAGGGTATGCTTCTTCATTCACAGACAGCTGAGGTGTGGTTGGAGAGATGGTACCACGTCCAGAGTCCAGAGCAGGCCTTTGCAAAGTGCCCTTATGTTGGCTCTGGCAGTCAGCCCGAATGCTGCCATTGTTTGCTGAAGCTGTGGTCATCCCAATGCCATCGGTGAAGGTACTGTCCACAGATACTGAGCGCTGAGGGCCTGATGAGAAGCAACTACTGCCAGGCTGACTCTGTGGAGCAGGAGGGGGAAGCAGTAAATGAGAGTTAACATGTAGGTGTGTGTGTGTGTGTGGGGGGGGGGGGGGAAAGGGGTGGCACAAGGAGGAAGCTTAGTTGAGAGGATTGGAAACAGTGAATAGGAAGTGAGACCAAACCAATACCAGAGGCTTATATAAATGCACATGACATGATAAGTTACTTGACATGATATTTAATAAATAACTGCTTACAGGCAACTGTCCTGAGGAGGGGGCCACGGTTGTGGACCCAATCCTTAGCTGCAGTATTTGGGACGTTCCCAGCTGCACCATCCTGGTGATGGCTATGTTTATTGTGTGTTGCACGGCAACAGAAGGTATCATCCACGTCGTACAACACTGCCCCTCTTCCCCAGGCTGTACAGCCCCCAGGACCAGAGCCTCATGGTGCAGCTGCAGTAGGTTTGATAGTGCATTTCTTAGGATATTCATGTCCCGAAGTACGCATGCCTCATAGCTCCTCCTTAACGTAACCTCCATTGTGGCAAAGCCTTCAGGAACTTCTGGGCAAGATGGGGCGTCACCTTCCGCTGAGGGCCAGAAGGGAGGGCACTGGGACAATGGCCGCTCCAAGTGCTCTTGGAGGCGCACCTCGTACGACCGGACAAGACTCCTCCCACACTTGCCTCCATAGGTAATGACCAGGTGTGCTATAAGCTGGTAGTTGTACCAGGAGGTGTAGGCGAGCAGAGCAGCAAACAGGTCACGGACGTTCTTGGCTCTTCCAACGGCAGTGTTGTGGCCCAATACATGCTGGGGGTCAGTCACATTCTTGAAGCAGGGAAGGTATTGCACAGAGCTTTGTACATTCCCAAATGACACACGTTTGCTGCCAAGTTTCTTGCGAATGCTGTGATGGAACTCCTTGTAGTTCTTCTGAAGTTTTTGTATCTCTTTGTTCAACTTGTAATTCATTCTCTCCATCTTTCTAATGTCCTTTTTGCTTAGTGAGCCTCTCTGGGTGTTGAAGGTGAACCCACTGGGATGGCTCTCAGGGTATGAAGCCATAGACCCAACTCCTGCAGTAACCTGAGCAGCTGCTTGCATCCCTGGCAGACCTAAGGAGATGCAAACACAGTTGATAACACATCTGGGTCGCCCGCATCTACGTCAAACCGGCGCTATATACACAGTAACCGAATCAGCAATCACTAAACGTATCTTTTTAAAATAACGGGACAGCACCTGTATTTTAAATGAATATGGACAGGTGCCCTTGAGTCCATCGAAAAACAGACACGTACATATGTTTTCTGGTACCCTGTCCTTCTAAAAGCATGCTAGCGAAGCTACCTTTACATTTCAACGTGGCGCACGCATTTCCTTCGAAGTACGCTCATGCTATAGGGCCTACGACCTTTGGTAGTTTACGACCGGGACAGTGCATAAGCATTCGGCAGCATACCGTACGAACCAGTCAGAAATCCAAATGAATGCATAAGCGTCCGGCAGTGTACGAACCAAAGGCCGAATGAATGCATAAGCGTCCAGCTGACTCCAGCTGTGTACGAACCAATGGCCGAATGAATGCATAAGCGGCCGTACACAAAGACATAGGTTACATACAAAACACGCATATTAGGGATGCTGCAAAACGTATTAAATCTCAACGATACATACAAAACGTATTAAATTTCAACGATACATACCTAGTAAAATACAAAAGTTCAGGGGGTAACATGAAGAGAAATTATGTGTGGACTGGAGCGACGTGTGCCTTTAAATGAAAACGGTTCCGCTAATTTTAGAAGGGGAAAAAAAATCTTCCCCCGTTAGAAAATCGTCGGAATTATTTTACTATTGCATGTTGTCCTTGGTCTGTGTGCGCGTATGCGTATGTGTGTTGTATAATAATATGTGTGCATGTGTTGCGTACATGCATGTACTGTGTGGACCCATGCAACGTGTAGTGTATGAGTGCAAAAGGTGTGAAGTGGTTGTGTTAATTTCCCTTGCCCTATTATTCATAACACATACTTCTATGGAATCTTACATGTAAATGACAGCTAGTGCTGGAATGCTGGGACTTCCTTCAAATCATTTTAAATTGTCATCTCACACCTCTCACACACACACACACACACACATGTGACAATTAAATCTGTACAATATGCCTGAGCCCCAGTAAAGACATGAGTTACTACTATATATAGCCCTGGTAACCAGTAATCAGGAAGGGGATGAGGGGCACCATCCCCATGAGGGAGGGGGAGGGGGAGATAAGAGGCACCAGGAGGGACACCACCCCCACAACCAGGAGGGGGATGAGAAGCACCACCCCCACAACCAGGAGGGGGATGAGAGGCACCACCCCCACAACCAGGAGGGGGATGAGGGGCACCACCCCCACAACCAGGAGGGGGGTGAGGGGCACCACCCCCGCAACCAGGAGGGGGATGAGAGGCACCACCCCCACAACCAGGAGGGGGATGAGGGGCACCACCCCCACAACCAGGAGGGGGGTGAGGGGCACCACCCCCACAACCAGGAGGGGGGTGAGAGGCACCACCTGTTAGGTAACATGATTACCTCCACCAACATGCAAGTTGCAAAAAACCACCCCACAAACCTTTAAGACATAGTACTACAACTGATTTGATGGACCAGGCCACACTCCTAGCAAGTGACAGCTACATGTAGCAGCTCCTGTGCCATCCCTATATTATCTTTTATTATCTTTTCAGACATGTTCCCACCCCATAACACATCTACAACACACCTGTGGTCCCCCATAACACCCTGCTCCCCCATAGCACACCACCCCATAACACCCTGCTCCCCCCATAGCACACCACCCCATAACACCCTGCTCCCCCCATAGCACACCACCCCATAACACCCTGCTCCCCCCATAGCACACCACCCCATAACACCCTGCTCCCCCATAGCACACCACCCCATAACACCCTGCTCCCCCCATAGCACACCACCCCATAGCACCCTGCTCCCCCCATAGCACACCACCCCATAACACCCTGCTCCCCCCATACCACACCACCCCATAACACCCTGCTCCCCCCATAGCACACCACCCCATAACACCCTGCTCCCCCCATAGCACACCACCCCATAACACCCTGCTCCCCCCATAGCACACCACCCCATAACACCCTGCTCCCCCATAGCACACCACCCCATAACACCCTGCTCCCCCCATAGCACACCACCCCATAACACCCTGCTCCCCCCATAGCACACCACCCCATAACACCCTGCTCCCCCCATAGCACACCACCCCATAACACCCTGCTCCCCCATAGCACACCACCCCATAACACCCTGCTCCCCCATAGCACACCACCCCATAACACCCTGCTCCCCCATAGCACACCACCCCATAACACCCTGCTCCCCCCATAGCACACCACCCCATAACACCCTGCTCCCCCCATAGCACACCACCCCATAACACCCTGCTCCCCCATAGCACACCACCCCATAACACCCTGCTCCCCCCATAGCACACCACCCCATAACACCCTGCTCCCCCCATAGCACACCACCCCATAACACCCTGCTCCCCCCATAGCACACCACCCCATAACACCCTGCTCCCCCCATAGCACACCACCCCATAACACCCTGCTCCCCCATAGCACACCACCCCATAACACCCTGCTCCCCCATAGCACACCACCCCATAGCACCCTGCTCCCCCCATAGCACACCACCCCATAACACCCTGCTCCCCCCATACCACACCACCCCATAACACCCTGCTCCCCCCATAGCACACCACCCCATAACACCCTGCTCCCCCCATAGCACACCACCCCATAACACCCTGCTCCCCCCATAGCACACCACCCCATAACACCCTGCTCCCCCATAGCACACCACCCCATAACACCCTGCTCCCCCCATAGCACACCACCCCATAACACCCTGCTCCCCCCATAGCACACCACCCCATAACACCCTGCTCCCCCCATAGCACACCACCCCATAACACCCTGCTCCCCCATAGCACACCACCCCATAACACCCTGCTCCCCCATAGCACACCACCCCATAACACCCTGCTCCCCCATAGCACACCACCCCATAACACCCTGCTCCCCCCATAGCACACCACCCCATAACACCCTGCTCCCCCATAGCACACCACCCCATAACACCCTGCTCCCCCATAGCACACCACCCCATAACACCCTGCTCCCCCATAGCACACCACCCCATAACACCCTGCTCCCCCCATAGCACACCACCCCATAACACCCTGCTCCCCCCATAGCACACCACCCCATAACACCCTGCTCCCCCATAGCGCACCACCCCATAACACCCTGCTCCCCCCATAGCACACCACCCCATAACACCCTGCTCCCCCATAGCACACCACCCCATAACACCCTGCTCCCCCATAGCACACCACCCCATAACACCCTGCTCCCCCCATAGCACACCACCCCATAACACCCTGCTCCCCCCATAGCACACCACCCCATAACACCCTGCTCCCCCCATAGCACACCACCCCATAACACCCTGCTCCCCCCATAACACACCACCCCATAACACACCACCACCATAACAGGCCATGAGAAAACACCTATTATTCTTATCTTAGTAATAGACCAATAACCCACCAGCTGAGATCATGAAGACTCAATTAGCTGCCCACACTACCTGAGTACCATGTGCTACTATGCCACCTTAAGGATGCACCTGGACCCCACCCAAGGCATGTTAACAGCTGGTGTGAACATAAACAGGATTGGGGGGGGGGGGGGGGGGGGGGGAGGGGGGGCCAAAGGGTGTGTCTAATATAAATTCAGCATACTTTATATACATAATGCCCAAGATTGCCCCTCCCCTCCTCCCCCTGCCCTTCCTATGCCTATGTTCTTTTATAATTAATTCACACATACATTGTACACACACATACACACATACCACACACAATGCATACACTCAGTAACTTGTGCATGGCCATGCTATGGTACCATTTTGAATAAACACACATGTGGTGCTACAAAAAATAAATTATTGGTTTGATGAAGCCTTCTTAATTGTTACACTTTGACACCCTTGGCAAGTTTGATATACACACCTGTGTGCTGGTATTATGATCACACACCTGTTTTGGCAAGCCTGATGCACCATCTATATGGTTGACAAATTGACTAACCTATCAGAGGCAAGCTCAGACTACTATGCGTCAGTAGTTCTCTCTCTAAGCTTCCAACAATGTTGGGCTGGCAGCTGCTGGACGTGGTTGCACGCAAAGCAGTAAGTAGGATCCTCGCACAGTCAGCATGTCTCCTCTGCTGTACCAGGGCCACAAGGCTCTCCACTGCCTGGCTTCTTCCAGTGGTCCCTACAATGTTCCTACACTCATCGGTGGTAAGGAGTCCCTCTGACTGGAGGAAATGGGACACTCGTGGCACATCAAGTGATGCCTGGAGGTCTGGTAGTAGTCTGGAGAGGATATCTACTTCTGTTGTCATGGTTACCACAACTCCTAAATGTAAACAAAGATTTCAACATTTGGTCCACACACAGCACAACTGACACAACAAACAAAACACACATGCACACACACACACACACACGCACGCACACACACACACACACACACACACACACACACGCACACACACACACACACACGCACACACACACACACACACACACACACACACACACACACACACACACACACAAGCTCAGCCATGCGTTCTGTGGCATGCACACTAGGCTCGTGAATACAATGCAAAATCCTCTTTTGATCAAACAGTGATTCTAGTTTAAATTTTGTACGACAGCCCTAGCCCTATTGTCCTAGCAGGACAGTTTTAAAAAAAACAGCTTTTACAATACATAAACCACAATACATGCATACTCCTCCTGTACGGATCAGTAAATCTTCAAACTTTCGAGGAAAGGAAAATTTGTTCTCAGTATGTTAAAAAAGTAAGATGTGCACTTTATGAAAACGTTCCATAGGCTATGCGAATAGGACCTTATAATTTAGTGTCATGTACCAAAGAAACCTTTCGCAATATTAATGGAGCAACAAAACACAAATTCCACTTGTACATGTAATAATTTTGTACAGTCATTTTTATGGCTTTTGTGCTTTTAATTTGCCGCCGCGCCATGGCGCCGGCTAGCCAGCAGCTGGCGTGCGTATAGGAGCTAACGTAACCCGTACCCAGTGCGCGCATGTCTTATGGTCTCTTAGCTTACCTTTTTATGCAGTAGCGCGCGCAAGTGCTATAATCTCACTCATCGCTCCGTGAGGTTATATAGTCAGTCGAGTTCTACGTACGAAGATTCAAGTCCTAGCTGCAGTGCAGTAAAAGGCTACTGTCTTTCTCTTGTTTTTGCCACTACAGCAAGTATTCATTTACCATAACAAAAACAATATAATTTGTTTTAAAAGTAACTGGCATATTTTGAAGAAGGATCACGTGAAGAATATTGGGATAAAGCAGAGATCATATATAGATCTCTGGATAAAGCAACACCTGCACAGTTGGACAAGCTAACACTTCAAGAGAATCTGAGTAAAGATTTTTGTCTCTCTTCCCTTCTCTGTCTCTCAGTTAACTCAGCAATCAGATGGAGTACCTGGATCAGTTCAGCCATTGTTTGTTTGCTGTCTATCTCAAATTTACTCTTCATGACCATGTCAACGAGCTTAGTTGTGTCTGTCTCCCCTGCAGCTATCACCTCACTTAGCTCAGGACTAAACCTGTAGAATGGTACACGCTGCTCTCTCAGCCTGCTCCTGGAGTTTTCAGCCACCAGCTCAGACTCCAGCAGCTAAAATTAAATGGGAGGGGAAAAAAAATAAAGAGTAGCTGGGCTCCAGATGGAATCGACTCACCGCAGTGGTTAGCAGGGTTACCAGGTTCTGTGCCCTTTTTTTCAACTCTGACCCAAACCGGAGCCAGTGCTTCCCAAAGAATAGGTACTCCTGTGCGTCCACCTTGCCCAGCTTTTTAGATGGGTAGATTCCAGACCCCACAGAGACCATGAGTGCTATGGAAAACTTCTTCCGGTGTTGTCTATGGTGGTTTTGAATGGCTGTCAGACCGTACTCTGAGGGGTTGTTGGCCAGCACCCCTCCATCCACATAGTTGTCACACTCTGTGAAGTACATTGGAGCAGCCGATGTGTACCTAGCCACCTTCCACACCAGTTCTGTGCACGGTTAATGTGACAATGTCATAGCAACGTATCATTAAGAAGTGTCTGGTGTTTGTACATACATGTATGTGAGTGACTGCTTGAGAAAAATGTGCATAATACACCAGTGTGTGTGTGTGTGTGTGTGTGTGTGTGTGTGTGTGTGTGTGTGTGTGTGTGTGTGTGTGTGTGTGTGTGTGTGTGTCTGTGTGTGTGTGTGTGTGTGTGTGTGTGTCTGTGTGTGTGTCTCTGTGTGTGTGTGTGTGTGTGTGTGTCTGTGTGTGTGTGTGTGTGTCTGTGTGTGTGTGTGTGTGTGTGTGTGTGTGCGTGTGTGTGTGTGTGTGCGTGTGTGTGTGTGCGTGTATGTGCACGTGTGCGTGTGTGTATACGTGTGTGTGTGCGTGCGTGTGTGTGTTGTGTGTGTGTGTGTGTGTGTGTGTGTGTGTGTGTGTGTGTGTGTGTGAGAGAGTGTACTACCATACCATCACTGTACAGATCTTGAAAGCAGTTGTTGAAGAAATGTAGTTCTGGCTGTGTTGTTGACTTGTTAACAGCTGCTATGAGGACCCTGCATAAGAGGTAAGTACATTGAGATCCCTGAGCAAGAGCTATTATTGCAGCTGTTATTACTGTAGCTGCTATCAGGACACTGACACAACAGGTAAGTACATTACATAACTGGTAACTAAATTGCAGCTGCTATGATGATCCTGCACAAGAGGTAAGTACAAATTGCAGCTGCAATAATTGTATGTGTAAGCCAAGAATTCACTAATAGTTATGATTGTCACCACAAATAGTTTTGTTAACCAGTGTGATTATTGGTAGTGATTGGAAGCTGATACATGTAGATACATGTACTAAAATACAGTGCAGTGAAGGGGTCAGTTTTAGTGATGTCTGC
>OX442421.1:9550483-9572983 GCA_949361645.1 Spongilla lacustris | reverse complement strand
GTTCCGAAGGCAACAGGAGTGAAGGAATGGTATGCATGGGAGGTGATGTAATTGTACTTCTTGATCTTGGTCTGCTCTACCTGGTTTGCTGCTGCACATACTTCAGAGGCTGTCATGGATAGATGGGAAGTGGCAAAAGTAGGTTGAATCCCAAACCAATAATCTGCCATTTGACCATGGTACCATGGTGATTCCATTGGGATGCTTACCATCTGCAGGATCAAGACCAGTGGTGGGCTCTAGCCGAGAAGGAACATTGGCAGAAGACAAAGCCCTAGCTGTGCAGAATGTCATCCAGCATGACATGGTGGCCAGCACTAAAAGGACACCTGAGCCCTTGCGTGCCAAGTGAGTCCACATTAGATCCACAGTGGTGACAAAGGTGAGGTATGCAAAGTGGGGCCCCTACTTCTTAAATTTGAAACAGCCTTCATCAATTTGGACTTTAACTTCACCATTGAGATTGGTTAATTGGATACTGTTGGTTGAAACCAGCAGGTCTTTTTTTTTGCCCCCTAATCACGTCCAAGGTCCAAGGCGGGGTTAAAAAGTTATACTGTCACTGGTTGCTCACTTAGCTGGTTTCTTGTTTACCTATATATGTACTGTAACCATGTGATATCAAAACCCATAGTCCCACGCAATGCCCAACTGCCTGTAAAGCTTAATTAAGTACTTCACTTACGTTTTAAAAAGTAAATTTACGTTGGATTACTAATATGTCGTTTCTCGGAGCTGGAGAGCGGGCTTGACATTTTATCGTGCTTACTATTGCTACAAATTTGGTGCTCGGTTCCGCCCTCCCGAATCGATCTCGATAGATAGTTGTCATGGAGTCATGTTGCTGGTCTCCTGGGACGTGCGCATGCGTATAATGTTACATTACGTAACGCGTAAGAATGTACATGCAATTAAATTATCATTTGTACCCCTACGCCGTGCACTCCATAACTACGTACCATTAGTGCAAGAATGCGCTCCCACACGTACAAGAACGCTACACTTTTTGGAACTACCAGCTAGCTAAGGCTAAGTACGTACCTGCACTGGTGATGAAGGTTCAGACACGCTGTGAGAGTGAGAGTAGGAAGCAGATAGCGAGAATTTTAAATCGCTGCCCGCTTCGTGTCCACCGTCTATGTCGCACGATTTGCTGTTAACCAACCACTTTCGCTGGGGCGGCGGGGAGTCCTTGCAATTCGGCTGCAGGACAACTGGATACAAGCTAGGACTTGATGATTGGCTGCGGGAAATGAGACTCCGGCCTACGTCCCCTGGATCTGGTTCATCTTTAAATCCAGACGTTGCCAGCGTAATTTTCGCCACAGCCATGAGCGGTGAACTAGCCATCACGCGGGTTATGCTCAATGAAGCACACTGACTGACTGAGAATCTTTATAATTTAAATGTACACATAAAGGCATGGACGCACCCCTCCACGCAATTTACATGCCAGTCTGTGCTACAAACAAGACATAATTTATTGAATGCAAAGTTCTTAAATGGAGTTGCAGGCACTCGCTACTCTAAACAGTTGGTATGTAGCTACACAACTTTCTTCCACCTCTTGGCCACCTTCCTCTTGAAGACACTGCTCTCCTGTGCCACCAGATGCAATAGGTCCACCACCTCGGAGATGCCTTGCGCCTGTGTCTGAATTCGTGTTTCGATGATCATATCTACCAGCTTGTCAAGATTGGTTTCACCAGCAGCTATAAGGGAACTGAGGTGTGGACTGAACCGGTAGAACGGGATTCCTTGGCCCTCACAGTAGCTCTTGCAAATGTCTGCCATAGCTTCAGACTCAACAAGCTTAGTTGTATGGAGGGAGGGTGAGGAAGGGGGAGGAGGATATAGGAGGGAGGGGGAGGGGAGGGGAGGGGAGGAGGATATAGGAGAGGGAGGGGAGGAGGATATAGGAGAGGGAGGGGAGGAGGATATAGGAGAGGGAGGGGAGGAGGATATAGGAGAGGGAGGGGAGGAGGATATAGGAGAGGGGAGGGGAGGAGGATATAGGAGAGGGGAGGGGAGGAGGGGGAGAAGGATATAGGAGGGGGAGGAGGATGGAGGGGAGGGGAGGATAAGGAGGGAGGAGGATATTGAGGAGTACATATGCAGGCAGCCATACAGAACAAAGTGTCTTGGTATGCAGGACAATCAGATAACCATTGTGTTAATTAATGATCTATTGCACAGCGGGGTAATTCCATATATATATTTGCCACCGTTTTTGCATCATTGTCTAGTTTGGACATGCTATTTTCCCCATGTGTTCTCCCCATAGGAGTATGCAAAATTGCTGTACATTTGTATACCCTATAGTGTACAACATTTAATATACGACAAATCATTTTTTTCATAACCTCGGTTAACTCGGTTGAGCATATCCTGAGTCCTGAAACGTTCTGATTGATTTGAATATATCCAAAACATTGCTAAGATAGAGGTCTACATAAAATTAATTGATTTTAATAACTTCTTGGCATGTTACATGAATAAAGTCATGAATTTGCAATGAATTGTGACCTATCCAAAAATATGAAAATACGAATCACACCAGACTTGTACCATAGTTAGCTAACCATACCCCAAACATATTTAGCTGAAAAGCTTACTGGGACACGTATTCTCAGAGCTGGGACAGCACAAAAAGTGGCTGGCAGCCATGTTATGTTTTGACAGTACCTTAGCTGTGTAAACTGCCCTATGTACACAAAGAGTTGCAAGGAGGAATAACATGGCTGCCAGCCACTTTTTGTGCTGTCCCAGCCCTGAGAATACGTGTCCCAGTAAGCTTTTCAGCTAAATATGTTTGGGGTATGGTTAGCTAACTATGGTACAAGTCTGGTGTGATTCGTATTTTCATATTTTTGGATAGGTCACAATTCATTACAAATTCATGACTTTATTCATGTAAAATGCCAAGAAGTTATTAAAATCAATTAATTTTATGTAGACCTCTATCTTAGCAATGTTTTGGATATATTCAAATCAATCAGAATGTTTCAGGACTCAGGATATGCTCAACCGAGTTAACCGAGGTTATGAAAAAAATGAAAATTTTGATTTGTCGTATATTAAAAGCTGTACACTATAGGGTATACAAATGTATAGCAATTTTGCACACTCCTATGGGGAGAACACATGGGGAAAATAGCATGTCCAAACTAGACAATGATGCTAAAAGGGTGGCAAATATATATATGGAATTACCCAGCGGGAGGAGGAGGAGGATATGGAGGAGTACATATGCAGGCAGCCATACAGAACAAAGTGTCTTGGTATGCAGGACAATCAGATGACCATTGTTAATTAATGATATATTGCACAGTATTGCACCATCATGGATTCTTCTGGATTGCAGTAACCTTTATACCTATCATCTGACAATTATATTTGTGCTTTGTACAGTACAGAAAGAATAAGTACCACAATACACAAGCTAATACCCCATACCACATCAAATACTACGTGTACATACCACATACCACATACAGCATTTGTGAGCAGTGAAATTAGATTCCCTGTTCGCGCTTTGAAGTGCTCACTGAAGTCTAGCCAATGGCGCCCGAAGAACAGGAAATCCTGAGCATCTACCCTTCCTAGCGTCTCAGGTGGGTAAATTCCTGTTCCTATGGAAACCACCAGTGCTATTGGGAGCTTTTTGTGCAGGTCATGATGGAAGTTTTGTATCTTTGCCAGCCCTTGGTTACAGGGGTTGTTGGCCAGTACCCCTCCATCCACATAGTTCTCAAACTCCTTGAAGAATAGTGGCCCGGCAGATGTGTAACGAGCAACCTTCCACACCAGCTCTGTGGAGTGAGGAGATAGCTGCATGTACCACAGGTGCACCCATATAATAGTACATATGTATATGAGGGCCAATGATTGACCAATCCTATTGAGTTATTTCCCATACTAGCCTCGTCCCCAGGCCCTATTTATTAAAATTAACATAAAAAATAGGGCCCAGGGATGAGGCTAAATGTCTCGCTGCCTCACTTTCAGCACCCTCCTCCCCATCTGAGCATTATGAATGTGAATCTGTAGCCATACTCACACATACCTGCACTCAATACCCATACTCACACATACCTGTACTCAATACCCATACTCACACATACCTGTACTCAATACCCATACTCACACATACCTGTACTCAATACCCATACTCACACATACCTGTACTCAATACCCATACTCACACATACCTGTACTCAATACCCATACTCACACATACCTGCACTCAATACCCATACTCACACATACCTGTACTCAATACCCATACTCACACATACCTGCACTCAATACCCATACTCACACATACCTGTACTCAATACCCATACTCACACATACCTGTACTCAATACCCATACTCACACATACCTGTACTCAATACCCATACTCACACATACCTGTACTCAATACCCATACTCACACATACCTGTACTCAATACCCATACTCACACATACCTGTACTCAATACCCATACTCACACATACCTGTACTCAATACCCATACTCACACATACCTGTACTCAATACCCATACTCACACATACCTGTACTCAATACCCATACTCACACATACCTGTACTCAATACCCATACTCACACATACCTGCACTCAATACCCATACTCACACATACCTGTACTCAATACCCATACTCACACATTTACATGCATAAACATAAACACTACTGACGTGTTGAGAATTCATCATCAAAACAGTTATTGAAGAAATGGAGTTGAAGGTTTGTGGTCTTTTTGCACACAGCACCAATGAGTACCCTAGTGAGGGAGGGAGAGATGACAGGGTAAGGCAGGGGTAACAGAGAGGGAGGGAGGGAGGGAGGGAGGGAGGGAGGGAGGGAGGGAGGGAGGGAGGGAGGGAGGGAGGGAGGGAGGGAGGGAGGGAGGGAGGGAGGGAGGGAGGGAGGGAGGGAGGGAGGGAGGGAGGGAGGGAGGGAGGGAGGGAGGGAGGGAGGGAGGGAGGGAGGGAGGGAGGGAGGGAGGGAGGGAGGGAGGGAGGGAGGGAGGGAGGGAGGGAGGGAGGGAGGGAGGGAGGGAGGGAGGGAGGGAGGGAGGGAGGGAGGGAGGGAGGGAGGGAGGGAGGGAGGGAGGGAGGGAGGGAGGGAGGGAGGGAGGGAGGGAGGGAGGGAGGGAGGGAGGGAGGGAGGGAGGGAGGGAGGGAGGGAGGGAGGGAGGGAGGGAGGGAGGGAGGGGTACTTGAGGAAGGAAAGAGCTGAGATGTGGGTGTACGTGGACCATAAATGAAGTATGAAGAACGCAAGGAAGGGGATAGGGAGGCATTGAATAGAGAAGGATGGAGGGAGGCATTGAATAGAGAGGGATGGAGGGAGGCATTGAATAGAGAGGGATGGAGGGAGGCATTGAATAGAGAGGGATGGAGGGAGGCATTGAATAGAGAGGGATGGAGGGAGGCATTGAATAGAGAGGGATGGAGGGAGGCATTGAATAGAGAGGGATGGAGGGAGGCATTGAATAGAGAGGGATGGAGGGAGGCATTGCCCTCACTTTGGACGTTGTACATCATTCATGATCAATGTGGTTCCAAACTGTTCCTTGAAGATCTTTTCCAAGGCATCAGTGTCATAACCAAAGCCCCCTCGGGAGTGTGAGAACACCTCGTGTCTAAGCCTGAAGTACAGCTGCCTTATCTCATAAAGACTCCTCTTTGCTGCATCAATGGTGGGAAGAACAAACAGTGTTGTGACCTCAGAATTCCCTAAATAGCTAGAGGCTCAAGTCCTGGACATCAATAATTCCTCAAATGGCATTTATCAAAGGCTAATGTACCTTGCCCACTAGAGGCTCATGCCCACTCCCTTCTCAATTATTCCTCTTTCCCCTCCCTCCACCTTTCCACACAAGGGTCGACGGACCCACCCGCCCACATAGGCATTGTAGCGTCTTCAAATAGCAATCTAAATTGGGCCCTTGCAACGTAGAAGTGTAGAAAAGCAGCTGTTTGCTCATTAGTATGGCCATGTGTAATGGGTCTCTGAAACATTTGCCCGTCAAAATGGAGGATAGCAACAGTTGCCACGTAATAAATGTATTCATAGTGATTATTCATACCAGCCACTTTTTGATTTTTTCTTGGTGGTAAAGAACAATAGACTGGGTACCCGATCTGTTGATAGTGCAACCAATCAGTCAGGTACCCAGACTAAAAGAATATGGGTCATAATTTATAATGAACTCTTAAGATAACATCATTCAAAAGGTACATGTAATACCAAGGAGACAATTTTGTATTGTAAAATGAATTTATAGCTGCCCAGTTAGGTTTCCTTCCCTACTTGGCACTATATTGCTTATATTTGTGGTTTGGCATATCTAAATCAGGTGGTACATCTATTGAATAACTCACCATACACCATGGCCAAAGCAATAATGGCACCAGTGGACGTCCCCACAATCCAGTCAAACAGTTCAGTTATCTTCCGACCAGTAGCCTCTTCCAGCTGACTCAGCACCTCAATCTGGGCCAGCCCCTTCATACCACCTCCATCAAGACACAGGATGCGACTGCCCCCCTTAAGGTGTGGTCTAGGTCGTGGTGCAGTCTGCCTGTAGTCCCCTAACTCCTTCTGTTGCAGCAGCATAACCAGGGCATCGTCAGCCATAACATCCAGGCCATTCTCCAACTTCTTATTAATGCTATCCTCCAGCATCTCAGACAAACAATGGTCAGTTATCTGGGTCAACTTCAGGCTATGTTCCAGGTCAAACTGCACCCTCTCTTCTCTGTTCAAGTCTGGAAGCTCGCCACTGTCCACCAATGAGACGAGGGTTGGCATGGCAGCGGGGAATACCTTCCTCTCTGGTTCAGCTGCTCCACTCCTGCAGCCTACTTTGAACAGCAGCTGGAGCATGCCATCAACCTTGGCACAAGTCCCATCCTGTGCAGCACCGCCTTGCAAGGCAACCTTAACCCTTTCGTGCCCAGGTGCAGCATGGCTGCTTCCATGTTGACCACCACCACCTTCTCTTTCAGGCCCCACCCAGGTCCATGAAGCTGCAATATCATCTTGCATGCTGAATAGGAGAACGTCCCTCATGCTGTCACTGCTATTCCTGGCCCGTGCCTGCACCATGGCTAGGTCAAGAGGGGTTTCACCATCGTAGTTTGTGGCATTGACATTGATGCCAAATGCAATCAGAACCTTTGCGCAAAGGATATCTTCTTCCTGAGCGTATCATGGTGGGGATAGAAAGGTATATGCATGCTTGCCACACGTACACACACATGAACACATATACTAGCATACACACATATACTGGTCATCACACACACATACCAGCACACACACATACCAGCACACACACACACACACACACACACACACACACACACACACACACACACACACACACACACACACACACACACACACACACACACATACCAGCACACATACACACACATACATACCAGCACACACATACATACACTGCCATGGCAGTGGATTTGCCCCATCTCTAACCAGAATTGCACAATGCAAGGCTGTGTTCCCTTTTGCATCCTGCACATTAAGGTCCATGACTGATTGCAATTGGCCGCTGGTCAGCAGTACCAAAAGCATCTCTGCCCTGTCCTTCTGGTTGGCCCCTTCCAAGATACAGTGTAGCGGTGTCTGGGAAGATGGTTTACATGTGGAATGACACTTAGAATGCATGTCTATCGGTTATCGAGTTGACTACGACCTAGCCACGCGCGGTCACCTTACCTCTGCGCATCTTGGAGCGGATAGCACTCTGCTCAGTCCTTTGAATCCAGAAACATGCGCTAGCTCCTGATGAGAAGAATTTTTTGTTTCAGTAAGCTTTATGCGTGTGTGCGCGTCATGAGAGAGAATATTCATAGTGCCGTGCACAGTACATGTAGTTAAGTGTGAACACAGACGTTTCAACATTCTTTTATATGGGTGAAGCAGTATGAATGGAAATGTACTCTATGAATAATCACGCGGACTACATATACATACCGAACTGAACCTTCCATACACACGCGCACCGAGATATCACTATTTATAGGGCAAGTTCCGCAACATTGCAGCCACGGCTATAGTTTATTAGATGCCGTTCTGGCACGCAGATCTGTGGCAGTATTCACGGTACGGATCCGACGCTCCGACTTACCTTCAATCTCGCGGGCTCCTGCATGTAAAGATAACGCCAGATCGATGTACCTACATAATAATAATTAGAATACGGCACAATATTATGAGAGTTACTGCCGTATACCGCGCGTAACTCTTTTTATTGATATATAGGACAGTGTCCAGCAAAATCGGGCTTGTGAGGTTATAATTTTATCACTATAAAAATTGCACGTTACACTAAACAACACATCTTTGCAACGGTACAACCTTTACCTTTAAAAGTTCTTACACTTGTTCCCACATCATCTCTCCATGTGGAAATCGATTTTGATGCTCTAATCGTTTTCCATGCCGCCGAGTACAAAGATCGCTAACCCAACGGGTCAGAATTCAACATTTCTCCATGTACGAGTGTGGAAAACGCATCAAATTTGGGTTGTACATAGAGAAGTCCTGTAGCTATTGATTTGTTCTGTTCGTTAATTTCTGTTTCATCCGTTACAGAGATACAGTTGAACAAACTACGTGCATGTTTTCCCGCTTGATTCGCGCCAATGATTTTGGCAAATCGCGTCCCGCTAAATGTATGGGGAGGCGGTGATTATATCTTTGGCGCGAATCAAGCATGTATGGCAAAGGTACCGAATAAGGAACAGCCACATCAAAAGGTTATTATATAAACACACAGCTGCATGGGGTTTACCATCCGCTTAAAAATGAAATTACTGTAGTGTACTATGCAATTGACTAGTCTGGCGTAGCCACACCCAGGGTGGGAGCAAAATTAAAAACTGCCCTTATCGTACGCTAGGCAACATTTGCAATTTTTTTTTGTAAAATGTCTAGTATAACATCGTAAACTAATATTTTGCCTAGTATAACATCGTAAACTAATATTTTACGCAATAGGATACATTGATTTGCGCGCATCCATGTGTATGTCTTAAGCGTAAATTCATTGTAAAAACGTGACCGTTGATAAAAAACTGTAATGAGTTTCGTGTTCCATTTCATTCAGTTCCTTTGGTCTAAAAATGAACACACATTGTAATGTTAATCAACAATCCTTGATGCAACTGAGGGCCAGGTACATATGTGTACACATATCTACTTAACCTATAAATGCTGATGAACCCTTAAGGCACGTGATGGCAGGTATGAAAAGTTTATGAAGCCCTGAAATGCAGATGTAATCAGGCTCGTGGCATATGAATTAATTTATGTGTGTGTACATGTATGAGAGAGTTGAAGCCAGTGCTACGTTGAAACCAATGAGGAATTAAGTCATGCTGCTAGTACAGAGTACACCAGAGTTGCACATGCAGGACTCCCCTAACCTGTTTTGTAACCTGTTCTCTTTCTGTTACAGGTAATGATCAGTGCTGTACCGATAATGATCAGTGCTGTACCGGTAATGATCAGTGCTGTACCGGTAATGATCAGTGCTGTACCGGTAATGATCAGTGCTGTACCGGTAATGATCAGTGCTGTACCAGTAATGATTAGTGCTGTACCGGTACTCCGTAGTGCTGTATGCAGCTCTAATAGCTTAGCCTCACTGTACAATATCAAAACATGCACATAATATGCTATCTTCCCCTCTGCGTTCTCTGCTTCCTTATCAGCTCTGCTATTGCCTCCATGTCCTCCTTTGATATCAGGACCTTGGTATCAGTCACCATGTCCGCCAGCTTCAACAGGTCTATCTCACCCGGCTTGATCATATACTCAAACCTCGGGTTGAAGCGGTAGAATGATATGTCTTGTGCCGTACAGAAACCTTTGGACACCTCTGTCTGTGCTTCTGGCTCTGATAGCTATGTGGTGTGGTGTGGTGTGGTGTGGTGTGGTGTGGTGTGGTGTGGTGTGGTGTGGTGTAGTGTGGTGAGGTGTGGGTATGGTGAGGGGGTGGTGTGATGGTGTGATGGTGTGGGGGTGGTATTAGGGCAAGGTGGACTACACTAAGTACTCACAGCAGTGGACAACAGCTCCATAAGGTTTTGTGTTCGTGTGAAAACGCTATCCTTAAAGCTGAACCAGTGCACTCCTAGAGCTGTGAAGTCCTGGACATTTATGCTTCCCATCTTCTTAACTGGATAGATTCCTGTTCCTATGGAAACCACCAGTGATATTGGGAGCTTTTTGTGCTGGTCATGTTGGAAGTTTTGTATCTTTGCCAGCCCTTGATTACAGGGGTTGTTGGCCAGTACCCCTCCATCCACATAGTTCTCAAGCTCTGTGAAGAACACTGGAGCAGCCGATGTGTACCTAGCCACCTTCCACACTGGCTCTAAAATAGCAATGATAATGCATGAGAAAGGGATTGCATAAAGGACTGGGGACCTACGATACTGAAAGTCTGAAATATATGATTCTTACCCAAATCTGATAACTTGATAACCAGTGCCCATCATTAAGTTATAAGACACCAACTTATATTAGCCATACATCCATCCATCCTGTCCCTCCCCATACGATATAGGTGTGGAGAAGGTTAACATACCACATGCCTAATATGGGCAATGCCTTACATATCTATATGTGTAACTTACGTGTTGAGAATTCATCATCAAAACAGTTATTGAAGAAATGGAGTTGAGGGCTTGTGGTCTTCTTGCACACAGCACCAATGAGTACCCTAGTGAGGGAGGGATGGGGTTAATGTGGCCCCATCCCTCAACACACACTTTGTGGGGCATCCAGGAAGATGGTAACCTGGCAACCCCCACCATAACTTTTTAAACCTTCAGTATAGCACTTTCTAATGGTGTGGGGTTAATAAGCTACAGTGTAATGACAATGGAGCCGGAAATAGAAGGCTAGCTTTGGAGAGAGGGAAGGCTAGCTTTGGAGAGAGAGAAGGCTAGCTTTGGAGAGAGAAGGCTAGCTTTGGAGAGAGGGAAGGCTAGCTTTGGAGAGAGAGACGGCTAGCTTTGGAGAGAGAGAAGGCTAGCTTTGGAGAGAGGGAAGGCTAGCTTTGGAGAGAGAGAAGGCTAGCTTTGGAGAGAAAAAAGGCTAGCTTTGGAGAGAGGGAAGGCTAGCTTTGGAGAGAGAGAAGGCTAGCTTTGGAGAGAAAGAAGGCTAGCTTTGGAGAGAGAGAAGGCTAGCTTTGGAGAGAGAGAGGCTAGCTTTGGAGAGAGAGAAGGCTAGCTTTGGAGAGAGGGAAGGCTAGCTTTGGAGAGAGAGAAGGCTAGCTTTGGAGAGAGAGAAGGCTAGCTTTGGAGAGAAAGAAGGCTAGCTTTGGAGAGAGAGAAGGCTAGCTTTGGAGAGAGAGAGGCTAGCTTTGGAGAGAGAGAAGGCTAGCTTTGGAGAGAGAGAAGGCTAGCTTTGGAGAGAGAGAAGGCTAGCTTTGGAGAGAGAGAAGGCTAGCTTTGGAGAGAGAGAAGGCTAGCTTTGGAGAGAGGGAAGGCTAGCTTTGGAGAGAAAGAAGGCTAGCTTTGGAGAGAGAGAAGGCTAGCTTTGGAGAGAGAGAAGGCTAGCTTTGGAGAGAGGGAAGGCTAGCTTTGGAGAGAGGGAAGGCTAGCTAGCTTTGGAGAGAGAGAAGGCTAGCTTTGGAGAGAGAGAAGGCTAGCTTTGGAGAGAGAGAAGGCTAGCTTTGGAGAGAAAGAAGGCTAGCTTTGGAGAGAGAGAAGGCTAGCTTTGGAGAGAGAGAAGGCTAGCTTTGGAGAGAGGGAAGGCTAGCTTTGGAGAGAGGGAAGGCTAGCTTTGGAGAGAAAGAAGGCTAGCTTTGGAGAGAGAGAAGGCTAGCTTTGGAGAGAGAGAAGGCTAGCTTTGGAGAGAGGGAAGGCTAGCTTTGGAGAGAGGGAAGGCTAGCTTTGGAGAGAAAGAAGGCTAGCTTTGGAGAGAGAGAAGGCTAGCTTTGGAGAGAGAGAAGGCTAGCTTTGGAGAGAGAAGGCTAGCTTTGGAGAGAGGGAAGGCTAGCTTTGGAGAGAGAGAAGGCTAGCTTTGGAGAGAGAGAAGGCTAGCTTTGGAGAGAGAGAAGGCTAGCTTTGGAGAGAGAGAAGGCTAGCTTTGGAGAGAGAGAGGCTAGCTTTGGAGAGAGAGAAGGCTAGCTTTGGAGAGAGAGAAGGCTAGCTTTGGAGAGAGAGAAGGCTAGCTTTGGAGAGAGGGAAGGCTAGCTTTGGAGAGAGAGAAGGCTAGCTTTGGAGAGAGAGAAGGCTAGCTTTGGAGAGAGAGAAGGCTAGCTTTGGAGAGAGAGAAGGCTAGCTTTGGAGAGAGAGAAGGCTAGCTTTGGAGAGAGAGAGGCTAGCTTTGGAGAGAGAGAAGGCTAGCTTTGGAGAGAGAGAAGGCTAGCTTTGGAGAGAGAGAAGGCTAGCTTTGGAGAGAGAGAAGGCTAGCTTTGGAGAGAGGGAAGGCTAGCTTTGGAGAGAGGGAAGGCTAGCTTTGGAGAGAGGGAAGGCTAGCTTTGGAGAGAGAGAAGGCTAGCTTTGGAGAGAGAGAAGGCTAGCTTTGGAGAGAGAGAAGGCTAGCTTTGGAGAGAGGGAAGGCTAGCTTTGGAGAGAGGGAAGGCTAGCTTTGGAGAGAAAGAAGGCTAGCTTTGGAGAGAGGGAAGGTTAGCTTTGGAGAGAGGGAAGGCTAGCTTTGGAGAGAGAGAGAAGGGCTCACTTTGGATATTTAATATCGTTCATACGCATCGTTGTTCCAAAGCTTTCCTTCAAAAGTTCCTCCAATGCCACTGTGTCATAGTTAAAACCTTTCGGGTTAGCAAAGACTTTTTCACGAAGTTTGAAGTAAAGCTGTCTTAATTCTGTAAGAGTTTTCTTTGCTTTTAGAACAAAAGGAAAGAAGAAAGTGAAGTGAAGTCACAACAATGAGTTGCCACCCAAAGGACAACATCACACCCATTCACACTCACATTCACACACACTTAAACGCATACACATACACACACACATACATACACACACATACACACACACTCACTCACATACACACACATATACACACTCACACACATACACCACACATACACACACACACAGCATTCCCACATATACGTACCATACACGATGGCAAGAGCAAGGATACCCCCGGTAGATGTGCCAATTATCCAATCGAAAAGCTCTCCAATTGTTTGATTAGTAGAAGTCTCCAGTTGGGTCAACACCTCTATCTGCACAAGACCCTTGATCCCGCCACCATCCAGGGATAACACCCGGTCCCCAGTTTTGATAGGTATAGGAGGTGGCAGTGTTTCCCTATGCTTTCTCAGCTCACGGGACTGGATGTTCATAGCTAAGTTCTCACTAGCATCGCAGATAGTCTGGCCTCCATATAGCTTGTTGTTCAGTTCTTCCTCAAGCTTGTCCAGCATGTCACGGCTGCAGAGTCCACTGCACAGGTCCACCAGCCTTAGGCTGTGGGGCGGGGTCTCGTAATAGTCTTCTTCGGCTTCATTACTGAGGATGGATGACTGCCGCATGATTGCAGTACAGTGCTCGATCCATTCAGGGCCAGTAGACGCCCCCAACATGTGGAGTAGTTCCTTTATGGAGCTGGCACCACTAGCAGCCCTGGCTTGACTGGTTTGACTGGCTTGACTGGTTTGACTGGCTTGACTGGTTTGACTGGCTTGACTGGTTTGACTGGCTTGGAATGACTGTGGGTTGGGAGCCTCTGTGGCTAGGTCCAATGGTGTCTTTTTGTCGCCATTCAAAGCATTTATGTTAGCATCAAAGACCAGTAGAAGCTTGGTACATAGCAAATCTCCATCCTGTATGCATGTGTACGTGCATGTGTGCATGTGTAGATGTGTATGAATATGTGTGCATGTGTGGATGTGTGGATGTATGGATATGTGTGGTTGTGTGGATGTGTGTGGATGTATGGATTTGTGTGTATGTGTGTATGTGTGGATATGTGTGTATGTGTGTATGTGTGGATATGTGTGTATGTGTGCATGTGTGGATATGTGTGCATGTGTGGATATGTGTGCATGTGTGGATATGTGTGCATGTGTGGATATGTGTGCATGTGTGGATATGTGTGGATATGTGTACATGTGTGCATGAATTGTGAGAGAATTTAAGCCACAAGTTGAAACCAACTAGAGATTAAGTGGCTTCCTTTGCCCACTAATGCAGCAATGCACAGCCTGCTGCAGTCAGTGAGTGTCCCCATAGATATTATACTAATATCTATGGTGCCCCATCAACGTACGTAGTGCGTGGGTTGGGGGAGTGTCCAATCCCATCAACGTACCCGCACGGCATAGTGCAGGGGAGTGTCTCCATTCTTGTCCTGCTGGTTGATTTTCACGCTTGAATTGATCAGTAGGGTAGCAAGGACCTCGGCCCGGTCCTTCCTACTCCTCATCAGGATGGTGTGCAGAGGAGTGAGGCCTGCATCATTCTTTGTATTCACGTCCAGCTGTACGTCTGTCCTACGAAGGAGCTCCAGCAGAGCCTGTGTGTGTTGTGTGTGTGTGTGTGTGTGTGTGTGTGTGTGTGTGTGTGTGTGCGTGTGCGTGTGTGCGTGTGTGGTGTGCGTGTGTGCGTGTGTGGTGTGCGTGTGTGCGTGCATGTATATGTGTGCATGTGTGTGCATGTGCGTACGTGATGTGTACGTGGCGCGCTAGTTGAAAACTGAACAGTACAGTACTTCGTCGTCACAAAGCCGCACCTTTGGGTCTCTTGGATCGAACAGTCGGTCTGACAAGTCCTTTGAGCCCTGCCAGGCAGCAAAATTAGAACTTTTAAAAATAAATTAATTCACATTTTCATTTTACATTGTAGGCCGGATATAAAACGCCGTCAGGCCAGATATCTATAGCTAGCTCTCACCTTTGTGCGAAGAGCCATGCTTGCAACGGGTAATCTTACAATTGGGGGGCAGCGACGAGTGAATACATGTACACAGTAGTGCGTGAATACACAATCGTAGTAGTAATATACATGTAATTATACATTATTATTGTGGGGGACATCTCACCTGGCCATTCACCAGTCTTCCCCAAGTCATCAGTGGTGGCTGAGATTTATGGACGATTGAATTTGGTCATGATCTGGTCGTAACTGCTTATGTAGGACAGTTAACTAGTTATTAATACCGATATAGAATATAAATAGCTAGCTAGAGCGTAAGCGTACCGGCCGGTATACCGGACCGTAAATTACCATGACCAGATGCGGTAAGCTTATCCCAGTACAGTTGTAACTTCATTTATAGCCTGCAATATTATATTTACATGTACATCTCTGAGCAACTCTAACTCACTGTGCAACATCTACTCACCGTCTAGCCCCTTCCGTTGCACGGTTCAACACATTTGTGCTCCCTTCTGATGCTAATGATTTTGTAGATCGTACCCTTTCTCACAGACAGCTTGTGCTGATAGAGCATGGTTACTATCTACATCATCGCCACATGCATCTGCCTGGTTAACTGTTGTACCATCAGATAGTTCGGGCCTTCACCTACAACCAACTTTGTGTTTCAGTCTGCTATCAGATGGTGGTTGGGCATTAGCCACACAGCATCTCCTAGTTACATGTATATATTATGATAATAATTATATATTTAATAATGATACACTATCATAACCTGCCTATAGTTAATGCAGAACACATCTGCACACTAATGTTACAAAACTATAAGTCCACAATAATCCCATGTTGAGAAGGTAGCCCGGCAGATTCAAGGCAGTACTGGTCCTGGTGGATCCACAGCATCACATTGGCAAGACTTCCTTCTACGTTATGGAGCACACAGTGTGATATTACGTGATGCAGTTGCAGAACTTGCCAGGTATTTAGCTAACAGCATTGTGGAATGGTCAGACATCAGGGCACTTATGTCCAGTCGTTTGATTGCACTAGACAAGTGTCCTGGTGTTCGACCTATTGCTATTGGAGAGATTCCCAGACGTATCTTATGCAAAGTCATTGCTACGGCAATACGTGATGATAGTACAGATCTGTGTGGCGTAGACCAGTTATGCTCAGGCTTGAAATGTGGTATTGAAGGTTCAGTCCATGCTATGAGAGAGCTGAATGAGGAGAAACACTCAGCCAGATGGGGGTTACTACTTCTGGATGCTGCTGCCCTTTGGAACTCTCGTATTCAATGGCCTCGCTGTTCCGGATTCTTGTTTAACACCTACCATGGTTATCCATCACTTATTTTACAAGGATCAACCAAGTCTGAAGCTCTCTACAGCAAAGAAGGAGTTGGTCAAGGTGACCCTTTGTCCATGCTGATGTAAGCCTCTGCACTGATGCCACTCATTAAATCACTCTCAAATCCTACTACATGGATTTAAAACTGGTATGCAGATGACTCCTCCTGCACAGCCAAGCTCACTGATCTCCATGGCTGGTTTGACAAGCTTTGTGACCTTGGTCCCAAGTATGGATATCATCCAGAACCAGAGAAGTGTATCCTTATTGTGGATGCAGATCATGAAGCCGAAGCTAAGTCAATGTTTTAAAGGTTGTGAATGGCTACCGCTTCTTAGGTGGGTTCATTGGAGATCGTGAAACCACAAAACAATTTCTGCACAACAAGATCACAGGGTGGGTGAACAATCTTCTCAAATCATCCAAAGCTGCTGAGTCACAGCCCCAAGCAGCTTTTGCTGCACTATCCAAATCCATGCAGTTTTAGTGGTCCTACCTGCAAAGAATCCTTCCTAGTTGTGAGGAAGCATTTACTCCCATCTGGAACACTTTGTACCAATATTTCTGGCCTGCCATTTTTGAAGGTACAATCTCCTATCATGAAAAGCAGCTATTCTCAATTCCTGCACGATTAGGTGGCATGGGAGTTTGCAATCCAATCGAAAGTGCCAAGATTGCCTATACCACATCCAGAGCTGGCACAAGAAATATTGTGGATGCCATCAGAGGAAAGATAGAGTTCTCTCTACCTGATCACAATGTTCTAATGTCTGATGCAATGAAAAACATGCACACCACCCTCCAGCAGCAAGATGAAGTCATACTTCACTCAACATTGGCCAAATGCAAAAACAAGACGGGCAATACAACAGGTAGTGGAGGGCATGACATCATCATGGTTAACTGATCTGCCTATTGCTCACCATCACTTTGACCTATCTGCGTGCGATACAATCAACCATTGCTGAAAATGCCAGCCAATTGTGATGGATGTGGAGCTGCAACTAGTTTGGAGCATGCCCTTGACTGCAAGAAGGGAGGTCTGGTAACCCAACGTCACAATGAAGTTAGAAATGTTATTGGCGACTTAGCATCAGTTGTTTTCAAGGAAGTTGTAAAAGAACCAGTTGTGCAAGAGGCAAATGATGCTGAAGGTGTACCCTCCCTTATGGCCAGAGGAGTATCAGAGGAGTATGGCAGCCCCAGACCGTGGCGTTGTTTGATGTACGTGTCACAGACACTGACTCCCTGTCCCACTCACAGCGAGTTGTTCTTACCATTCTCTCTTCAGCTGAGGAAGAAAAGAAAAAGAAGTACTCTGAAGCAGCAGCTCTTCGCCGAGCATCATTCACACCCTTTGTTGTGTCAGTTGATGGAGTCCTGGGTCAAGAAGCAAACTTTTTTGTCAAACATCTTGCTCAGAAACTTGCTCATAAGTGGGAAAAGTCAAACAGTGAGGTATTGGGATGGATGAGAGCACAACTGTCTTTTGCAATCCTCAGAGCAACAAACCTTTGTCTGAGGGGCTCCCGCACCAAATGGAGGAGTGCATTTGGAATGGATGATGGAGCAGGGTTGCCGAGTATCTCTGCCTGAACGTCTTATCATTTTTATTTAATGTGTAATATTATTATTGTTTTGCCCTATATGTCTAAATGTATTACGTATTCTGTATGCTTTATTATTCTCATGTATTTATATTCTTATTATTTTTAAAGGCTGAACATAATAATAATTATAATAATGACAAATGTGGAGATCTGGGTTGGGTTTGTGTCCCCCTGGTGACTGAAACGTATGGAGCATGGGGACCTGAGGCCATGGCCTGTTTCTCCCAGCTGGCTTTGAGGCTTTCCATGAGGTTTCAAAAGCCCAAATCAGTTATTTTACATGAACTATATGGTCGCTTAAACACATGTCTCATTCATTGTGTTGCTACGGCCATATTAAGTAGGATCCAGTCATCGTAACTTTTTCCTGTGTTTATTCTTGGTGTAATAATTATACATGTACTATCATTAATAATAATAATAATAATGGTATCCTGCTGCCTTCGACCTGATGGTGATCTGTGGCTAGACCCTTTGGGGTCACCACGCATTGCCTTGTGACATGGTCTATATCGCCATAACAGGCTTTGAGATGGCTCTTGTAGGAAAGCTGGTATTAACGGCCAGATGGAGGCTGGGAGTGGCCTGGGACATGATGCACGACACACATGGCCAGCTTGTTACTAATTGGGTACTGGGCAGCTGTTGATTAAACTATCACATCACCGCTCACTCCAATGACTTTAAAATGAAAATTGTGTGACAAGTTGACCAACAGTTCCGGTGGCGGAAAATAGGAAACATGCCAGCAGTAATGCCATGTGCCTTTGGCAGTCAAGACCTTTATGGTTGCTGGGGGCCTTGAAGCACAGGCCAACCTTACTTGGCTTGCTGTGCGTCTTGCAATCAGATCAAATTTGTGCAAGTCCCAGGCCACTTCTGCTCTCTATGGCAGGTTAAACCTGGTCCTAATGCCAGGGCTCTGCTGTCTTGACCTCCAGGCATCTGGCATTCACAATGTATACGTTTGTAGCAACAGTGTAGATTAGAAGATTTTGGAACTGTGCGTATCAATAATAACATTTAGCTATTTTGTGATGTAATGCTGATTATTGATACATACAAGGATAAAGGAACACACAAAACAACTGTAAGACAATAAAACTGCCTTAGCATAGCTATTTATATTAACGAATATGTGACCTTCATCACATTGTTTGATCAAGAGAGCATCACAGAGAAGCACATACAATGAGCACACACACACACACACACACACACACACACACACACAACACACACACACACACACACACACACAACACACACAAGTTCAACATGAGTGCAGGCTCCAGCAAGAACATATGGTGAGAGCCGTGTACTATTTGAGAATCTTCAGCACAACGAGAACGACGATCAAAACAGTCACCAACACAGTAATCAATACTGTAGCCACAATGCAGACGATGCAACAGGTTAGCCGATTGGAGCATTTCTGCAATGGAGATCATATAATAAGTGTGTAAAACAAACCACAACACTAACTAACCACAACACTAACTAACCACAACACTAACTAACCATAACACTAACTAACCATAACACTAACTAACCATAACACTAACCACAACACTAACTAACCATAACACTAACTAACCATAACACTAACCACAACACTAACTAACCATAACACTAACCATAAAACTAACAACCATAACATTAACCACAACACTAACTAACCATAACACTAACCATAAAACTAACAACCATAACATTAACCACAACACTAACTAACCATAACACTAACCATAAAACTAACAACCATAACATTAACCACAACACTAACTAACCATAACACTAACCATAAAACTAACAACCATAACATTAACCATAACACTACATGTAACTAACCATAACACTAACCATAACACTAACTAACCATAACACTAACCACAACACTAACTAACCATAACACTAACCATAAAACTAACAACCATAACATTAACCACAACACTAACTAACCATAACACTAACCATAAAACTAACAACCATAACATTAACCACAACACTAACTAACCATAACACTAACCATAAAACTAACAAACCATAACATTAACCACAACACTACATGTAACTAACCATAACACTAACCATAAAACTAACAAACCATAACATTAACCACAACACTACATGTAACTAACTATAACACTAACCATAAAACTAACAAACCATAACATTAACCACAACACTACATGTAACTAACTATAACACTAACCATAAAACTAACAAACCATAACATTAACCATAAAACTAACTAACCATAACATTAACCACAACACTAACTAACCATAACACTAACCATAAAACTAACTAACCATAACATTAACCACAACACTAACTAACCATAACATTAACCATAAAACTAACTAACCATAACATTAACCATAAATACCATTACATGCACCTGTCTTGGCTAACAAGGCTCCAGATGGCATTTTGCCACATTTAAAAAAAAAATCATACATTTGGGGACAGGTTTTCAACAACACAAGTTACTTGCAATGTCCTCTGCATATCAATTACAAAATTTTACACAGGGGAGGGACCATTGTAATAAAATTTCAATGACTTTTGTGGAGGGCTTCAAGAAATATAAAATGTTAAATGGTTGTTGGGAAACATTAAAGTGATTAATGACAAATGGACACACCTTGTATCTGATAGCTTGCACAAGTTCCTGATTACCACTTTCAATTCGATTAGCAGAAACTTCTGTTTTCTCATCGATTTGATCTGACGGAAATCAACATAGATATTAAAGTCATACCAAAGCCTGTTATTTTAATAACTAACGTTTACAGTTAATTAACTGATTATTGTTGCTAAATGTAGACTTGAAATGCTGAAAGCTCCAACACAGGTTTGAATTTCTACTTATTAATAAATGCAAATCATTATACAATGACGACTCATTTCAAGTTAATAACATTTTAAATAATAAGGCGGTTAAAACTGTAACTAACTCCTAAACAGAATCTTGATTATTTCTTTTGCAATGTACTTGATTTTTTAAAGGTGATATTCACCAGCATGTCTCCTTTTGCTGTTACATTTTTTAACAACAATTCAGTTAATTAACTGTGTGGTCGATTTTCCAGCTCAGGCACCATTAAGTCGTCACTTGATTACTCTACTGCAGCCTCTCCCCTAACCCTCATCCTCCCCTAACCCTCTAACCCTTCTCATCCTCCCCTAACCTCCCCTAACCCTCATCTTCCCCTAACCCTCTAACCTTCCCATCCTCCCCTAACCCTCTAACCTTCCCATCCTCCCCTAACCCTCTAACCTTCCCATCCTCCCCTAACCCTTCCCATCCTCCCCCTCCCCCAGTCTCCTCACTCACCTACTACCTCTCCCTGTTCTTCAACCATTGCTGCAAGGTCAGTAAAAATAGATTTGATGTCATTAATATTGCTCTGCAACAAAAGCATACACAATGAGACAGCAACACACCACTAGCCCCACCCCTTAGTCACCTGATGATCACTAGTCCCACCCATAGTCACCTGATGATCACTAGCCCCACCCACAGTCACCTGATGATCATTAGCCCACCCACAGTCACCTGATGATCACTAGTCCCACCCACAGTCACCTGATGATCACTAGTCCCACCCACAGTCACCTGATGATCCCTAGCCCCACCCACAGTCTAGCCCCACCCAGTCACCTGATGATCACTAGCCCCACCCACAGTCACCTGATTATCACTGGCCCCACCCATAATCACCTGATCACCTGATGATCACTAGCCCCACCCATAATCACCTGATCACCTGATGATCACAGCACATCACTAGCAATACCCATAGTAGAGTGCAGTACTAAAACAATTCCACCTATCCCCTTAAAATCCTCTTCTCTGCCCCCTTCCCCCCATCTTCCTTCCCTCTCTGCCCCCTTCCCCCATCTTCCTTCCCTCTCTGCCCCCTTCCCCCATCTTCCTTCCCTCTCTGCCCCCCCCCCCTCCCCATCAAACCTTTACCTCAAGTTGCCTTAGAGCTGCTGCACTCTCCTGAGCTTCAGTTACGTGGACCTGCTGTGAGACCTGTGGAGTGAAACTGACACATACACACACACGCACGCGCGCACACACACACACACACACACAACACATTGAACTACTGATACACAATAGTGAACACAACCACATATACCTTATAACTCCACACCATACACACCCACACACACCTGTGTAGGTATTGTATTGACATGTGGGTTAGTTAAAATGTCATTGTGTTACTGTTTGATCAATGGTCATCACTGTGTTACCATTTGATCAATGGTCACCATTGTGTTACCATTTGATCAATGGTCACCATTGTGTTACCATTTGATCAATGGTCACCGTTGTGTTACCATTTGATCAATGGTCACCATTGTGTTAAGATTGTTTAGAAGTGTCTGTAGTCAACTATGTCACCAAACCCAACATTTACCTGGGTGGGCGTGGTCCTACATTTACCTGGGTGGGCGTGGTTCTTCTATGGATTGTTGCCGGATTGGAGATGAAAACGCAATAGGCTGGGGACCAGAGAATACGATAAGCTGGGGACTAGAGAATGCTCCTCCTCCCATGTCCCTATGTTCCCCAGGTCTCCTCCCCATCTCCCCCATGTCCCTATGTTCCCCAGGTCTCCTCCC
>OX442421.1:9465483-9547983 GCA_949361645.1 Spongilla lacustris | reverse complement strand
AACACCCCCAGACAGGATACCCCCTTCGGTAGGATTCATGCCATGAACCAGTGAATATGTATTAAAAAGTGGTGATGGCTAGTTTAATACGGAAGAAATAAATGCAAACCGTGATAGCGTGATTTCACTATAAAAACACGGCAGTATACCCAACGCGCACTACCCTGAACCTCACGGCTGCGTTCATGCTCGACTCACCTGGTGACTGCGCCATTGTCAGAACGTATTTGGCGGCGACAGCAAGCAGTCGTTAAGCGACCTATGATGTCTGCAATAAAAAAGTACAAGGCATCGCCTTCCCACTGGTCTACTGTAACCCTTACACAAAACGACACTTCAGTGACTGTTATAGTGTATCGTTAGTTTTCTATTACAAGATTTATACCGCCCGTCTTGTCAACACCATCGCGCACGATCATCTGATTTATATATGAGGGGCACGGCCAAACGTTACGCCCATTACGTCATGCAAGACACGCTGTTTCGATTGATACAGCTGGATGTGCTCAACAGTAACACAGTGACACATACACATACACACACACACTGAAACAGAAACATCAAATTTTGACAAACAACAGTGCACCAAAATAATAGATTCTGTTGTAGGATCCTGTCACCTGAGTTCTGCCAGTCACAATGGAGGTGTGAGCGCGTCATTTACCACTTGGGCTGCTGCTGCTATTGCCTCCAGTGTACACATTCAGGGCACCCAAAATGATAAGTATGACGATGATGACCACGACGATCACAGCTGAGACAATGATGACGATGCAGCACGTTAGCCTGCGAGAGCATTTCTGCAGTAAAAAGGATGAGCAACAGCATCAGGTGACACATCAGGTGCTGCTAAGAAATAAACAACCACACACACACACACACACACACACACACACACACACACACACACACACACACACACACACACACACACACACACACACACACACACACACACACACACACACACACACACACACACACACACACACACACACACACACACTTGTAACAATAACCTCACCTTGTGTGCAATAGCCTTCTGCAGCTGCTTGTTGCCTTCCACCACTCTGCTGGCTCCCAGCTCTACATTTGCCTCAATATGATCTGTGTATTATAGCGCTTTATTAGACACACACACACACACACACACACACACACACACACACACACACACACACACACACACACACACACAAGCACAGCAAACCTTGAATTTTTTAAACTGTCAGCACTTCTCATAGACATCCCAACACCCTCCCACTCCTAATGTCACTCAACGTACCAATCGTTTCCCCTTGTTCATGAACCATTGTGGATAGATCCCTAAAAATCTCATTGATTCCCAAGATGTCAGACTGCAGGTAACAAACAGGGTGCACATTGACCACACCTCTTCCTGTTACTACCATCACCATCTCACCACACCACTCTCCCTGCACACATGTGGGTATTAATGCATATTAATGCATAGTGCCTGTAATCAGCAGCAGTGGTGGGGAAGCTACTTAACACTGATGGAAAGCTACCACCATGACTGTAATACTGATGAAAAGCTGATGGAAGGTATCATCCCAACATGGCAACTTTCTCACCTCTAACTGGTGTATGGCTCTGTCCCTCTCCTCTACTTCAGGCAGGTCCACATCAGAGTACATCTGGTGTTGGTACTGAGGACTGGAATGATGATTATGTTTCAGGTTCAACTTTCAGCCATGCCCCCTCTCCTACCAGCCCTCAGCCATGCCCCCTCCCCTACCAGCCCTCAGCCATGCCCCTACCAGCCCTCAGCCATGCCCCCTCCCCTACCAGCCCTCAGCCATGCCCCTACCAGCCCTCAGCCATGCCCCTACCAGCCCTCAGCCATGCCCCCTACCAGCCCTCAGCCATGCCCCCTACCAGCCCTCAGCCATGCCCCCTACCAGCCCTTAGCCATGCCCCTACCAGCCCTCAGCCATGCCCCCTACCAGCCCTCAGCCATGCCCCCTACCAGCCCTCAGCCATGCCCCCTACCAGCCCTCAGCCATGCCCCCTACCAGCCCTCAGCCATGCCCCTACCAGCCCTCAGCCATGCTCCCTACCAGCCCTCAGCCATGCCCCCTACCAGCCCTCAGCCATGCCCCCTACCAGCCCTCAGCCATGCCCCCTACCAGCCCTCAGCCATGCCCCCTACCAGCCCTCAGCCATGCCCCCTACCAGCCCTCAGCCATGCCCCTACCAGCCCTCAGCCATGCCCCCTACCAGCCCTCAGCCATGCCCCCTACCAGCCCTCAGCCATGCCCCCTACCAGCCCTCAGCCATGCCCCCTACCAGCCCTCAGCCATGCCCCCTACCAGCCCTCAGCCATGCCCCTACCAGCCCTCAGCCATGCCCCCTACCAGCCCTCAGCCATGCCCCCTACCAGCCCTCAGCCATGCCCCCTACCAGCCCTCAGCCATGCCCCCTACCAGCCCTCAGCCATGCCCCAGCCATGCCCCCTACCAGCCCTCAGCCATGCCTCCTACCAGCCCTCAGCCATGCCCCCTACCAGTCACACTTACCCACTTGGCTCCAACAGATGTTCATCATCCTTGACTGCCCGATGGTCACTATCCTTGTCCGTATCATAGTAAGGTTGTGGCTGGAGGTGGAGTGACAATATGCTAACCTGTTTAGTATGCACATGGTACATGTATAGGTCATGTGACCACACAATCTTAACTCAATCACATGATCATATGGGCCTCACTGGTCACATGATCCTCGTTGATCACAATATACCCATTGATCAACATATCTTCCTTAGCTTCAGACTCACCAAAAGCATAAAAAGTACCAACCAGTCACCCCCAGCCAGTGGTCAATTGTCTCCACTCACCCCCCCATCCAGTGGCCTCCCCCCTCTAGCCCCCAGCCAGTGGTCTCCCCCTCCAGCCCACCCCCATCCAGTGGCCTCCCCCCTCCAGCCCCCCCCCCCATCCAGTGGTCTCCCCCCTCCAGCCCCCCCCCCCCCATCCAGTGGTCTCCCCCCTCCAGCCCCCAGCCAATGGTCTCCCCCCTCCAGCCCCCAGCCAGTGGTCTCCCCCCTCCAGCCCCCAGCCAATGGTCTCCCCCCTCCAGCCCCCATCCAGTGGTCTCCCCCCTCCAGCCCCCAGCCAACAGTCCAACCCACTTCAACCACACACACAAGCACTCCCTACCTCAGCCTTCCTCACTGGATCAGGATTTGCACGCTTCCTTTGTTCATTATCAACAGTTTTCTATACACATGCACATAAATATTATGTCAAACACTCACCAATATATCTGCCATTAATGTATGTCCAGAGATCAATTTATTAAATTCAATTCAATAGTGTGTGCCAATACATAATCAGTGAACTACAACTTGCATATGACAAATCACATGCTAACATGAATAGCCCATGTGACTATCACATGCTACATCTACATGTGTTTCATGATCACCCCTAGAAGTAAAACTAACCTGATGAAGCTCTTTAAACTTTGTGAAGCTGCTTGTGAATGCCTTCAACAGGCGGTCATACTGGGCACGCTCCGACTAAAGGATGGAACACATATCCATCACCATGAGTTTGTTTTTAGTCCCCTAATACAACCATCCCCCAATACACCCCCCCCCCCCCCACAACGCATACCCTATACCACCCCTACACTGCTGCACACACTCACATGTATATACATAAAAACACACATCATTCTTACCACATTCAGGTTAGCTCCTCGGGAAGACAATTTTTGCAAAGAGCTATCTGCATACTTTGCTAGCTCAGCTGAATCTTTGAACAGCTGCATACTGGGAAGGGAAGGCTGGCATATATCATATAGGGAAGTGAAGGCTGGCATATATCATATAGGGAAGTGAAGGCTGGCATATATCATATAGGGAAGGGAAGGCTGGCATATATCATATAGGGAAGGGAAGGCTGGCATATATCATATAGGGAAGGGAAGGCTGGCATATATCATATAGGGAAGGAAAGGCTGGCATATACAATCACACTTGCAGACTAACATTTCTTGAACCGCCTGTGATGTATCATCATCTTGAAGCATGGCTACCTTGTGCTCTAAAGATGACACTGTGCACATAGGGAAGAGTGGGTGACAGAAAGTTTGAACATTGAAACTAATCATCACATAATGCACCAACATCACACAATCCACAGCATCACATAATGCACCAACATCACACAATCCACAGCATCACATAATGCACCAACATCACACAATCCACAGCATCACATAATGCACCAACATCACACAATCCACAGCATCACATAATGCACCAACATCACACAATTCACAGCATCACATAATGCACCAACATCACACAATCCACAGCATCACATAATGCACCAACATCACACAATCCACAGCATCACATAATGCACCAACATCACACAATCCACAGCATCACATAATGCACCAACATCACACAATCCACAGCATCACATAATGCACCAACATCACACAATCCACAGCATCACATAATGCACCAACATCACACAATCCACAGCATCACATAATGCACCAACATCACACAATCCACAGCATCACATAATGCACCAACATCACACAATCCACAGCATCACATAATGCACCAACATCACACAATCCACAGCATCACATAATGCACCAACATCACACAATCCACAGCATCACATAATGCACCAACATCACACAATCCACAGCATCACATAATGCACCAACATCACACAATCCACAGCATCACATAATGCACCAACATCACACAATTCACAGCATCACATAATGCACCAACATCACACAATCCACAGCATCACATAATGCACCAACATCACACAATCCACAGCATCACATAATGCACCAACATCACACAATCCACAGCATCACATAATGCACCAACATCACACAATCCACAGCATCACATAATGTACCAACATCACACAATCCACAGCATCACATAATGCACCAACATCACACAATCCACAGCATCACATAATGTACCAACATCACACAATCCACAGCATCACATAATGTACCAACATCACACAATCCACAGCATCACATAATGCACCAACATCACACAATCCACAGCATCACATAATGCACCAACATCACACAATCCACAGCATCACATAATGCACCAACATCACACAATTCACAGCATCACATAATGCACCAACATCACACAATTCACAGCATCACATAATGCACCAACATCACACAATCCACAGCATCACATAATGCACCAACATCACACAATCCACAGCATCACATAATGCACCAACATCACACAATCCACAGCATCACATAATGCACCAACATCACACAATCCACAGCATCACATAATGCACCAACATCACACAATCCACAGCATCACATAATGCACCAACATCACACAATCCACAGCATCACATAATGTACCAACATCACACAATCCACAGCATCACATAATGCACCAACATCACACAATCCACAGCATCACATAATGTACCAACATCACACAATCCACAGCATCACATAATGTACCAACATCACACAATCCACAGCATCACATAATGCACCAACATCACACAATCCACAGCATCACATAATGCACCAACATCACACAATCCACAGCATCACATAATGCACCAACATCACACAATCCACAGCATCACATAATGCACACCAAACTACACAATGACCTCTTGAAATGCAATGAAACCCCACCATCTTGTACCACTGTACAATAGTATCACAGTGGTGCTAGATGACTCACCATTCTTGTTGAAACGTTGTACATCGCGAGAGATGTCTTCCAACAATTTGCCTGTGTCTATTCCATAGTTCCCTTTGAAAGATGAAAGTACATATCAAGACTTTCTCTTCACCCATCCCATTACACCCTCATGTGCAGTCCCATTACACCCTCATGTGCAGTTACACCCTCACATGTGCAGTTACACCCTCACATGTGCAGTTACACCCTCACATGTGCAGTCCCATTACACCCTCACATGTGCAGTCCCATTACACCCTCACATGTGCAGTCCCATTACACCCTCACATGTGCAGTTGCTGCAGTTACACCCTCACATGTGCAGTTACACCCTCACATGTGCAGTCCCATTACACCCTCACATGTGCAGTCCCATTACACCCTCACATGTGCAGTCCCATTACACCCTCACATGTGCAGTCCCATTACACCCTCACATGTGCAGTCCCATTACACCCTCACATGTGCAGTTCCATTACACCCTCACATGTGCAGTTGCTGCAGTTACACCCTCACATGTGCAGTTGCCGCAGTTACACCCTCACGTGCATGATTCCCATTATATTTGTCTCCCTACACAAAGGTTCACTTGTTGATAGGGCTGCCAAAGGTATTATACACACACACACACACACACACACACACACACACACACACACACACACACACACACACACACACACACACACACACACACACAAACACTTCCTACATAAGCCAAAATCAAGAAGACCTCACTTCAAAGATGGAGTACACAGGGGTGTGGGTGTGACTAAGAGTGTGTGCTCTCTAGTCTAGACTCTTGAGGCACAATACTGATGCTATAGACTTACTTGCCTTTATCTGCTTCAAGGGAAAGGTCTCAGCCATTCTCTTAATGTCTACCACTTCAAACTGCCATAAGGGTAAGGTAAAAAGATGAACTTAATTGAAGGAATGTCTACATGTCTAAATGAACTTATCTCTAAGATCCATGTCTAAATGAACATGTCTCTAAACTGTCTACACCACTATGCTAAAGGTACATTATACAACCACCACATACCCATAAAGAAATCACACACAGGTGACCACAGGTCCATCAGGTGATGTTTGGATGAAGGCAATCCTAATCAATCCTGGGAAAAAGGGTAAGCTAGTCAGCCAACTAATCCTAATCAATCCTGGGGAAGAGGATAAGCTAGTCAGCCAACTAATCCTAATCAATCCTGGGGAAGAGGATAAGCTAGTCAGCCAACTAATCCTAATCAATCCTGGGGAAGAGGGTAAGCTAGTCAGCCAACTAATCCTAATTAATCCTGGGGAAGAGGAGTCAGCCAACTAATCCTAATCAATCCTGGGGAAGAGGAGTCAGCCAACTGATCATAATCAATCCTGGGGAAGAGGGTAAGTTAGTTAAGCAAATCCTGGAAAGGTAAGTGGAAGCGTTATAAACAGAACAGGCAAGCTCTGCTAACATGTGGTTTTGCTAGTATAATGTTCCTGCCATTAGCCTGACAGCAGACAAGCTGAACCAATTGAGAACCTCCATTCAGGCTAGCACAAAGATCCCCCTACTCACCCATTACCCCCCACACACATGTACTCACCCACCTCACTCACCATTACCTCCTACACACATGTACTCACCCACCTCACTCACCCATTACCCCACACACACATGTACTCACCCACCTCACTCACCATTACCTCCTACACACATGTACTCACCCACCTCACTCACCCATTACCTCCTACACATATGTACTCTCCAATCTCTGGATGCACATGTACATATGGTGCCACCTAACTAAATGATCAGACAAAGTTCATGATTACTCCACTGTGGGAAGTGCTAAACTGGGTGTACATGGTGCTATACTGTGCAGGGTGCTACACTGTGGGAAGTGCTAAACTGGGTGTACATGCTGCTATACTGTGCAGGGTGCTACACTGTGGGAAGTGCTAAACTGGGTGTACATGCTGCTATACTGTGCAGGGTGCTACACTGTGGGAAGTGCTAAACTGGGTGTACATGGTGCTATACTGTGCAGGGTGCTACACTGTGGGAAATGCTAAACTGGGTGTACATGCTGCTATACTGTGCAGGGTGCTACACTGTGGGAAGTGCTAAACTGGGTGTACATGCTGCTATACTGTGCAGGGTGCTACACTGTGGGAAGTGCTAAACTGGGTGTACATGCTGCTATACTGTGCAGGGTGCTACACTGTGGGAAGTGCTAAACTGGGTGTACATGGTGCTATACTGTGCAGGGTGCTATACTGAAAAGTGTGTGGTGCGATACTTGTGCATTACTCCATAACAACGGCAGTACAGTACTCTACATGCTTCAATGTAACATGATGACTAAAGGCACACAGCTATAGTGGTAGGCACACAGCTTTAGTGGCAGGCACACAGCTTTAGTGGCAGGCACACAGCTTTAGTGGTAGGCAACAGGCACACAGCTTTAGTGGCAGGCACACAGCTTTAGTGGTAGGCAACAGGCACACAGCTTTAGTGGCAGGCACACAGCTTTAGTGGCAGGCACACAGCTTTAGTGGTAGGCAACAGGCACACAGCTTTAGTGGCAGGCACACAGCTATAGTGGTAGGCACACAGCTTTAGTGGCAGGCACACAGCTTTAGTGGCAGGCACACAGCTTTAGTGGCAGGCACACAGCTTTAGTGGTAGGCACACAGCTTTAGTGGTAGGCACACAGCTTTAGTGGCAGGCACACAGCTTTAGTAACAGGCACACAGCTTTAGTGGCAGGCACACAGCTTTAGTGGCAGGCACACAGCTTTAGTGGTAGGCACACAGCTTTAGTGGTAGGCACACAGCTTTAGTGGTAGGCACACAGCTTTAGTGACAGGCACAAAGCTTTAGTGGCAGGCACACAGCTTTAGTGGCAGGCACACAGCTTTAGTGACAGGCACACAGCTTTAGTGGTAGGCACACAGCTTTAGTGGCAGGCACACAGCTTTAGTGGCAGGCACACAGCTTTAGTGGCAGGCACACAGCTTTAGTGGTAGGCACACAGCTTTAGTGGTTGGCACACAGCTTTAGTGGCAGGCAACAGGCACACAGCTTTAGTGGCAGGCACACAGGCACACAGCTTTAGTGTCCGTCCCTCCCTCCCTCCCTCCCTCCGTCCCTCTCTCTCACTCTCTCTCTCTCTCACCGTAGCTCTGACCCCTCGATTCACGGAAGGAGGATGCGAAATCGTCAATCTCTCTCGACGCAGACATCCAGTGATGCACTGCAGCTCTGAGTTCAGGGAAAGCAAGTGGAAGACACGTAATGAAGCCTACATCACACACACACACGTAGCCTCGAAGGCACTAGGCACCCATGGACAACCATGGCCCATGCATACAACGTAGGCCTACATATTTACATATGCACACATACACATGAAGACCGCTACCGCGCAACGCATCCAACGCCACTCACACGCAGACACACACACACACACACACACACAGACACACACACACACACACACACACACACACACACACACACACACACACACACAGACACACACACACACACACACACACACACGCATGCACACACACAACACAGCCTACACACTGGTTATATTCTGAAACTATACCTTCGGTTAGGATAATGATTGCTACGGTGTATCAAACGTATCGGTGAAATCAAGAAGATACAACAACAAAAAAGATGCACGTGACTCCGTTTTTTTTTTTTTTTTTTTGTTCTTTTACTCTCTGACGTCATATTAACTATGGCCGGGATTTTATTTACTTCGATAGTACGTATCTTATTCTAATTTAAGCGCACCCTTCTGGATCATCCTGATTTTGCTTCACCACATCATATCACCCATCCTCCAACTAACCACATCACCTAGTAATAACATCACAATAGTAACCACATCACCCATCCTAGCCTCCATAATGATATGGTAGGCATATGTGGTACTCCTGCTGTATATGACAGGCATGTGCAGCTGGTATAGCTCTTTCAAGGTGGATGATCTTCTAATAAGCTACACAAAATGGTGGCAGTACTAAATGTATGTATGCACATATCTATATGTAGCTGTAGACCAATACATGACTCATCAACATCTCCTTTCTTCCAAATTGGAGCTCGAGGCTGCAAAGCTCCATCACCTTCTCAACAACAGTTCTGCAGCTGACAAAGCAAGACTTCTGTCTGTGTCCTCTGCAAATGCCTCTTCATGGCTGTTGGCAACCCCATCTCCTAGCCTAGGACTCCATCTAGACCCTGAAGAAATCCAGGTTGCCATCAAATGATGGCTTGGAATTAATGAACACATCTTATGGGTCAAGATGTGCAATGTGTCTCAGATGTGCAATGTGTCCCCACAACATGTTTGATCCCCTAGGTCACCATGATCCCCTAGGTCACCATGCTGTAACATGTAAATTTGGTGGGGATGTAGTGTCTCGGCCCAATCAACTGTGGGATACCTTTGTACAGACATGCTATTTTGCAGGTGTCAGTGCTAGCATTTAAGCTGGAAGTGGGCTAGGACATGAACACCTGCATACCAGACATGCTGATGTCCTTCTGCCCAATTGGGTATGCTCCAAACCTGCAGCCCTTGACTTCACTGTGGTCTCTCACCGCTTGGTTCAACCCATATATTGTTGAAGTGGGTACCACAGCACGGTCAGCTGCCATCTCAGCAGAAGAAAGGAAGCATGCCAACAATGACAAAGAGTGCACAGGGCTCAACTGGGTATGTGTCCCAATGGCTGTGGAGGTATATGGAGCATGGGGTGAGGAGGCTCAACGCACCTTTTCACGTTTCGCCACAAGACTTCAGTACCAAGTTAGGAAGCACTGTCCAGCATATTTACTAGAATAAACTTGACCCTGGTCAGAGCCAATGCAAAGGCCCTGCTAAGCAGAGTTAGCCTAGGGTTAATCTTGTAGTACTAGAACTGTAGTTAGTTTTATACATGTAATAAATTGTTGTATTACTATATCACACTAAATATAAAAGTTAATACACATATATAAGTTAATTAATCATAACAAATAAAAGTTAACATATAAAAGTTGACACATTTTAAACATACAAACATTAACACAAAAAAGTTGTAATGTACAGGACAACTTACACACAACACTTGCTATATTAAATCACACTACAGTTAATTAAAGTTAATGTTAATACACATACAAAAGCCTAACACAACATACAAATTAAATACATAAAAGTTACAACATAAACATATAAAAGTTTACAAACTGGTCCATGTAGCTAGAAAGCAAGCAACACTTCCTTAAGCCTGTGCTGGTCATTTTTTACTGTCGAACACCCCTGTTGCACCAAGGATGATCAGGATGACGATCACGATGGTGATGATCACAGATATGATGATGACTGCAATGCAGATCTTGAGCTTACGATTTCTGTTCTATGTACGTGGGAAATGAAAGGGAATGTGTACTGCTTTGCGATGACAAACAAATGTGTGTGTACACAATACTGTCTCATGTGCCAATGGTTTCATGTAACCCCCCTAAATTTTTTAATACATGTATATTATATTTAAAACTTGCATCCAATGATACATGGAATATTCACAACTAAAACACAGTAGCAAAGGTATGGTGACCCCTGGATGGTAACCCCTGGATATTCCCCCTGGTGACCCCTGGATATTCCCCCTGGTGACCCCTGGATATTCCCCCTGGTAACCCTGGATACTATATTCCCCGAGGCAGAATGGTTTGGCTACACACAACAGGTGTAAAAGTGTAATCTAACTAGAGCTGCCTACCTCACAACTTATCTTTACATAAACATTATGCACCAAAGAATTCTGGATAATAATAGCTGCCATGAGTTAAAGTACCTGGAATTACAACTAGAAAGTGAAAATGCTTTCTATAATATTAATTCTGATAGTTAGAGGCAGTGATTTATGACACTCAGGGTAAAAATACCTCCAAATGTACACTTGTTCCCAGTAACCCCATGGCTTGATCCGCCAGTTTAAATGCTAACATTGACTATAGCTAAAAGCAACACTGCCTATATATATGTGGTCATACTTTGTATATGTGTGGTCCCATACCTAATGGTATCCCATACCTAATGGTATACATGTGGTCCCTGGTATACGTGTGGTCCCCATACCTAATGGTATATGTGTGGTCCCCATACCTAATGGTATACGTGTGGTCCCCATACCTAATGGTATATGTGTGGTCCCCATACCTAATGGTATATGTGTGGTCCCCATACCTAATGGTATATGGGTGGTCCCCATACCTAATGGTATAAGTGTGGTCCCCATACCTAATGGTATATGGGTGGTCCTTTTATGCATGTGTATGAAGTTGTCAAATTCCCTGGATTTCAAAATTGCGAAATGAGAAATGGATGATTAATAATTGTGTGAATCAAGCAACCAATAATTTTAAATGATCGGGTGCCCATCTAACCTTATAACTAACGGCTTTCCCAAGTTCTATGTTGCCAACTTCCACCCTAGTAGCTGCAGCCTCCACATTGACTTCAATTTGGCCTGTAAATATGATGACATCATGTGACACCCATGACATCATGTGACACACATGACATCCAAGAATAGAAGTGAGTGCTTACCTATTGTCTCCCCTTGATCCTGTACCATAGTCGCAAGGTCCCTGAATATTTCATTCATGTCCATGATGTCATGCTGTTAGGAAGTTGCGCAATTAGAAGAGCAGGCTTTGCCCAAACCCTATGCACTCATTGACACTAGCACCTTACACCACCCTATGCACTCATTGACACTAGCACCTTACACCACCCTATGCACTCATTGACACTAGCACCTTACACCACCCTATGCACTCATTGACACTAGCACCTTACACCACCCTATGCACTCATTGACACTAGCACCTTACACCACCCTATGCCCTCATTGGCACTAGCACCTTACACCACCCTATGCACTCATTGGCACTAGCACCTTACACCACCCTATGCACTCATTGGCACTAGCACCTTACACCACCCTATGCCCTCATTGGCACTAGCACCTTACACCACCCTATGCACTCATTGACACTAGCACCTTACACCACCCTATGCACTCATTGACACTAGCACCTTACACCACCCTATGCACTCATTGACACTAGCACCTTACACCACCCTATGCACTCATTGACACTAGCACCTTACACCACCCTATGCACTCATTGACACTAGCACCTTACACCACCCTATGCACTCATTGGCATTAGCACCTTACACCAACCTATGCACTCATTGGCACTAGCACCTTACACCACCCTATGCACTTATTGGCACTAGCACCTTACACCACCCTATGCACTCACCCACCTCTAATTGTGAAATGACATGTTGTCTTTCCTGTAAATCAAGATCATTTCCAGCAAATGCCTGGGCTTGCTGGTCACTGAATTGTGAGGGCAATCCAACTAAATAACTACAATAACCACACCTACTTTTCCTAACATGACAGACAACTTACACAGCGTCAGGAGATAGCAGTTGTGTGTTTTCTCTGGCCTCTGAGTTGTGCTAGAAATGGAAATAGTCAACAGACCACAAAGCTAGGCTACCATACTTCATAAGGCTACCACACTTCTTACAGACCATAAAGCTACCATACTCCTTATAGACCATAAAGCTACCATACTCCTTACAGACCATAAGGCTACCACACTTCTTATAGACCATAAGGCTACCATACTCCTTATAGACCATAAGGCTACCATACTCCTTATAGACCATAAGGCTACCATACTCCTTATAGACCATAAGGCTACCATACTTCTTATAGACCATAAGGCTACCACACTTCTTATAGACCATAAGGCTACCATACTCCTTATAGACCATAAGGCTACCATACTTCTTATAGACCATAAGGCTACCACACTTCTTATAGACCATAAGGCTACCACACTTCTTACAGACCATAAGGCTACCACACTCCTTATAGACCATAAGGCTACCACACTTCTTACAGACCATACATACATACAGATGCATGTACACTACTTACTTTGGACCGTCTTACTGACTCTGCTCTTGCTAGCTTAAGCTGGCTCTGTTCAATGCCTGAGGTGGCCTGAGAAAAGATGTTTAGATAGATTATTTGCTGCCAAACATATGCAGTGTAAACAAATATTTAAACTTAATATATGTTAATTATATGAAAGCAATACGTGGTAAAAAGGACAAAAACCTGCACTAGCTCATCCATATGAGGCAGTGCCCCCTACAGTGCCCCCCAGCAGTATCCCCCAGGAGTGCCCCCTACAGTGCCCCCCAGCAGTATCTCCCTGCAGTGCCCCCTGAATGGCAATTGACAGCTGCTGCCAAAGATATTGAGAGGCATGTGAAATCAATTAATTATTTTATTTGAATTTTAACTTATTCAGTTTATATATTCAAACCACTAAATCAAGATGACCACTCAATTCAATTTGAAGTACATATGTCAATCAAACTACAAACTGCCTAATTAACCTACATCCATTTTGGAGTTATTGAAATCTTTTGGTTTATAGATTTTTGCACTGTACTTGATTTTGGAGGGTTCTGAGGTCTTTCAATTAACCATGTATATATTTTACCATCTTCATGTCTTCTTTTGCTGGTAGTATTTTACAAACTGTTTGTGCTTGAAATTGTAGGATTTTAAAAAGATATATCAATTGGACTTTAGCCAACATATTCGAATCAAGCAGGCAAATACCAAAAAACCTAGTGGGACTGCTGACACTTTGAAAGCCCAGACAACAGAGATAACGCCCACCCGTTCCCACACACAAACTTTAAATTCCTCTTCTGGATCTGATAAGATAAGATTCGCTTGGATAAGAGGTTTATTGTATATTCTATCTTCATCACAATTGAAGCGTTAAGCAGAAGCAGTAGAGCAGACAAGTTAGAAACTTACTGCCAAATTTGATTTTTGTTTTATTATGTTCATAAGGGAGTTAATTGGGATCGTTCACGAGAAAAGGGACCTAGCGCATATTATTAAAAAATGTTATAAAAATGGCATTACGTTTGAATTGCTATAACTTTCGAACGGTTAAAGCTATCAACTTCCTATTTTTGACACTTCATACTACACCATTTATCTATGGTAAAGTACATTTTGGGGTCTTGAACATGCTCCATGCCAGTATAGCGACATCCGATACCCCCAAGGGGTTCAAACTCGCCCTAACTTTCGGCAGGAATACTCAAATCGCTCCAAATTCGGTTTTTACATAAAGAGGTCCCTTAGCTATTGGATTGTTCTGTTCGTTAATTTTTATGTCATCCGTTACGGAGATACAGTTGAGCAAACTACGTGCACTTTTTCCCGCTCTATTCGCGCCAATGATGTAACCACCGCCTCCCCATACATTGAGCGGGACGCGATTTGCTCAAATCATTGGCGGGAATCGAGCGCGAAAACGTGCACGTAGTTTGTTCAACTGTATCTCCGTAATGGATGGCATAAAAATTAACGAACAGAACAATCCAATAGCTAAGGCCTAAGGGACCTCTTTATGTACAAACCGAATTTGGAGCGATTTGAGTATTCCTACCGAAAGTTAGGGCGAGTTTGAACCCCTTGGGGTATCGGATGTCGCTATACTGGCATGGAGCATGTTCAAGACCCCAAAATATATTTTACCATAGATAAATGGTGTAGTATGAAGTGCTGAAAATAGGAAGTTGATAGCTTTAACCGTTCGAAAGTTATAGCAATTCAAACGTAATACCATTTTTATAACATAATCGTGAACGATCCCAATTTTTAGCTAACTTAATTTTATTAGCAATAACCCACAGAGAGATGTTATCACCTCACTACCATAAAAGTGGTCTGAGCCTGTAAACAAGCACACCCATTGTCAACCCTTGTGGTTGAACACCTGTTATCAAAACCTAGTACTAAAGTCCGCGACACCATCGAGGAAGTAAACGTTTATGGCTTCTTAATGAATAACATTAAAATCATGCCCACAATACCACTATGTTGTAAAACCTACCAGCTATTAATAGTATCAAAACGGACACCTTGTGCCGCGCAAAATCTTGTCAATATTTTCAAGTATATTGGGGGTACTTTTATTTTTTAATTCCAATTTGAGTATTATTTAGTACCGCATCCAAAAACAGAAATCATATTTTGATTCTACGTGTAATTGTACCTCTAAGTGCAAAAAATCTCGTATATCACTTACATACTATCGGTTTGGTTTTCAAGAACAGAATCGTAACGTTTTTGCCTCATTACTGGCGCCATCTTTAGACACCTCTTACCTTGTGTCAACAAAAACAACTCGCTAAAGTAACCGTGAAACATAGTTTACTCAGCGTTTCATTGTACATCCTCCGCATCTATGAGCCGTTCCTTTGTACCTTCGTTCATGAATTTAATTAGTAGCCACACGCGCTTAGCGTAAACGATCGTGAATAATTATGCCATCGTTATTATTCAACTCACTGAATTTTTTGGTTAAACGAATTGGGGTACTGAAAATAATGTATCGCGCCCATTATTCGGACCCTAAACACACCTAAAATGTAAAAAAAACGGCATGTTAATTTTACTTCCTCGATGCTGTCGCGGACTATAATATAGTACTCCATTACATTTTAGCATTCCCTACAACGTTAAAAAGAAGCTAAGACAGCAGAGATAACACATACTCTCCAACCCAAAAAGAAAAAATTGTTCTCCAATTCTAAGTTACATGTACGTCTTATGAAAGGGAGGGCTTGCAAAAATGAGTGAAACAAGTCAACATACCTATATTTTTAAGCACATAACTTCTGCTTCATAAACTTGTTAAATGTAGATATGTAATATTTATAAATTCATGCTTTTTACGCATACAAATCCTACATCACCGATTTATTTTTTAATATCTCGTATAATCTATGAACGTGAGTGATGCATGCATGCATGCATGATCCCAGTGGTATCCAGTGGTATCCAGTGGTATCCAGTTATTGCAGGGCTGTAGTTGCAGGTCTGGTTCCACGGTTTTAACCAGACCGCTTTTTACACTTATTTTAAAAAAAATACAAGTATATAAAATAGTGAAATTATGTTTCCATCACTGCTGTTTTCCTGCGCAATTGTGTGACTTAAAAGTGCAAAAAAGCGACCAGGGCTGGGGCAGGGGCTGTGGTATCCTAGTGGTATCCTAGTGATATCCTAGCATTCCCTAGTGATATCCTAGTATTCCATCTATTATATCAACTACCAATATAAGATTGCCACACCCACCTCCTGAAGAGACTTGAACTTGGTCAATGATTGTTGGAATCCGGTCACAAGACGTTTATACTGTACGTCCTAAGAGTGTGTGTAAGCATGTGAAGTGAAAGGGGGAGGAGTGTGTATGTGAAGGGGAAGGGAGGAGTGTGTGTGTGAAGGGGAGGGGAGGAGTGTGTGTGTGAAGGGTAGGGGAGGAGTGTGTGTGAAGGGAAGGGGAGGAGCGTGTGTGTGAAGGGGAGGGGAGGAGTGTGTGTGTGTGAAGGGAAGGGGAGGAGTGTGTGTGTGAAGGGGAGGGGAGGAGTGTGTGTGAAGGGAAGGGGAGGAGTGTGTGTGAAGGGGAGGGGAGGAGTGTGTATGAAGGGAAGGGGAGGAGTGTGTGTGAAGGGGAGGGGAGGAGTGTGTATGTTAAGGGGAGGAAGGAGTGTGTATACATGAAGGGAAGTGGAGGAGTGTGTGTGTGAAGGGAAGGGGAGGAGTGTGTATGTGACAGGGATGGGAGGAGTGTGTATGCATGAAGGGAAGGAGTGTATGTGAGGAGGATCACTTGCATCCTGAGGTCACTGTGAGGTGGTAGTAGTACCTTGCTCACGTCTTGGTGTTCCTTCATTTCTTTAAGGGATGCATCTACACTCTTAGCCAGCTGAGCACATGTGGTCAGTAGTTGAATGCTGGAAGGCAGCAGGGTTAGGGGTTATTATCACTCCTCCCCCTCTCCTTATGATGTCCTCCCCCCCCTCTGTTATTATGAGGTCATAACTCCTCCCCTCTCTGTTATGATGACCCACACCACAAAGTGTAAACACCCTACATCAGGTGAAACCCATTACCTCATGTGAACACATCATGTGGTATACACAGTCCCTTTACAACACAAGGTGTGGCTATTGTTATGTACAAGGTGCTTATAACACTGGAACTGACATGTCTCTTTTCAAAGCTGCATCCTCTTTCCCTGCCTGCAGTTGTCTGACCTTGTTCTCTAGTTGGACCACTGATGAGAAATAATGCATACACGGAAGTGGTTAAGTCTAGCAGTGGTTAAGTCTAGCAGTGGTTAAGTCTAGCAGTGGTTAAGTCTAGCAGTGGTTAAGTCTAGCAGTGGTTAAGTCTAGCATGACTAACTGAAAGTGCGTAGATGTATGGACTTGATGTGTTAGGTGTACGGTGAGCAGGTGTGTGTGGGTGCATAGGGAAAGATATGCAAAAAGTACAGAATATGCAGTGTGCCTGTGTGCAGTGTGATGTGTGGTGTGCAGTGTGATGTGTGTTGTGCAGTGTGTTGTGTGTTGTGCAGTGTGTTGTGTGGTGTGCAGTGTGATGTGTGGTGTGCAGTGTGATGTGTGGTGTGCAGTGTGTTGTGTGGTGTGCAGTGTGTTGTGTGGTGTGCAGTGTGATGTGTGGTGTGCAGTGTGTTGTGTGGTGTGCAGTGTGATGTGTGGTGTGCAGTGTGATGTGTGGTGTGCAGTGTGATGTGTGGTGTGCAGTGTGATGTGTGGTGTGCAGTGTGATGTGCAGTGTGTTGTGTGTTGTGCAGTGTGTTGTGTGGTGTGCAGTGTGATGTGTGGTGTGCAGTGTGTTGTGTGTTGTGCAGTGTGTTGTGTGGTGTGCAGTGTGTTGTGTGGTGTGCAGTGTGTTGTGTGGTGTGCAGTGTGATGTGTGCAGTGTGTTGTGTGTTGTGCAGTGTGTTGTGTGTTGTGCAGTGTGTTGTGTGGTGTGCAGTGTGATGTGTGGTGTGCAGTGTGATGTGTGGTGTGCAGTGTGTTGTGTGGTGTGCAGTGTGATGTGTGGTGTGCAGTGTGTTGTGTGGTGTGCAGTGTGTTGTGTGTTGTGCAGTGTGTTGTGTGGTGTGCAGTGTGTTGTGTGGTGTGCAGTGTGTTGTGTGGTGTGCAGTGTGATGTGTGCAGTGTGTTGTGTGTTGTGTGTTGTGCAGTGTGTTGTGTGTTGTGCAGTGTGTTGTGTGGTGTGCAGTGTGTTGTGTGGTGTGCAGTGTGGTGTGCAGTGTGTTGTGTGTTGTGCAGTGTGGTGTGTGGTGTGCAGTGTGATGTGTGGTGTGTAGTGTGATGTGTGCTGTGCAGTGTGCGCCGTGTGTTGTGCAGTGTGATGTGTGGTGTGTAGTGTGATGTGTGCTGTGCAGTGTGCTGTGTTCTGTGCTGTGTGATGTGATGTGTGGTGTATGCAGTGTGATGTGTGGTGTGATGTGTGGGGGAGGTGTGGGGAGAGCATAAGGAAGGTATGGGGAGGTGTGGGGAGAGGTGTGGGGGAGATATGTGGAGTTTGCTCACCATTGCCACTAAAGCGTTGAATGTTTTGGTCAAGAGTTCCTTAGAAGCATATGGACCAGAAGGTAAGTGGGAGGCATGCAAGAATGGGAAGGGGAATAGGTCATGTATGAGTACTAACACACACACCACACACACACACACACACACACACACACACACACACACACACACACACACACACACACACACACACACACACACACACACACACACACACACACACACACACACACACACACACACACACACACACACACACACACACACACACACACACACACACAGAGGAAATTTAGCGATTTCCGTCCTTAGGGAGGCAGTCTAATTTCCAAATTTCGTCCATATGCACAGCAGTGACTTTCCCCAAGGATCGAAAAAATTTCCCCCCTTGCGAACGTGTAATAGGAAACCCGTAGCTACTGGTCTACCTGAAGAAGGTGGATCTTGGTACCTCGAGTACGAAACATTCATTTTATCCAGATGCTGTCTGTAGGCTGTAGTGTGGTACAATCACTGACAAGACCACGCACATCCACGCACACGCAAATACGCACATACGCACGCACACACAAATATACATACACGTACACGTACACACATGAGAGCATATAAATACATATGTAAGCTTATAGCCGTTTCGTCTTACCTATTAATTATAATTAGACGAATTCTGATACGAGAGTCTCATACCGTTATTCCAATTCAAGGCAAATAAATGAAATTCATCGTTTGGTGGAAATCATTTTGTAATCAGCAATCAATTCTTTTTTTTTTTTTTTAAATAAAATTCCAAGAAGGTAAAATTCATATGCAAGAAAATTTGCATACACTGATCCATTCTTAAAGATCGAGTGCGCGTATAAAAAGCGCTTGCCTGGAAAACGGTCAGCCGGCCATGCGGCCAAATTAATGGGCTAAAAATGGCGTCTGTCTAGCGTTGTGAAACATGGGGTGTCTATAAACCTCTCAAACTCCTTCATATTACCCTTACTACGTAACGTACGGCTGTAAACTCTTACATCCTGGCAGCAATAACTAATTTTCACGACTATTTAAAAAAATCATAGATATTAAAGTAAGGGGATTGGAAACGCATCACGTGAGCGCATGATTGTACACGTACACTCCTTGACACGGTTATTATTACCCTTAAACCAATGAAGACTTGAAAACTGCTGCTACTGTGTGATTTGTTTTCGTCCTAAAACGTCATATTACATCTTTCTACGTGTCTGTAAGCCATTCTTTAACTGGCACGGCTCTTTGCTCTTATTGTTTGCTTGCTGAACGCGATTTTCTAGTACCTTACGCGACTCGGTTACGGACTGTACCTTTTATTTTTGACCAGTTCATCTCAGCGCGATTCTGTTACTACTATGTCGTTGGTAGGTCATATCTGTATGCCTTTCCTTAATTTTGTGTACGGCGGACTGTTCTTTACTTCGCAACCTCCATTCTAGTACGTAAGAAGCGTAAATGGAGTTACTTTGGCACTGTACCTTTTTCTACGATTCTACAGGTGCTGGCGCGCTAAACGTTGCATATTATAGATGTGCACAGTGTGCTACGTGCCTATTGGCTGTCATTTTCCCTTTAACCGTATCGCCTTAGAAGAGGTAACAAAGCTAAGGAGAGAAGCATTTTTCGATTTTTGATTGTTTTTAAGCAATGGGTATATAAGACATTACGAGTGTGTAGAAGAAAGTATGACTGGAAAACAAAGGTTTTGGGTACCAGGCTTTGCTTGTCCATATACCACTCGCAAAGATGTGAACCTGTGATCCTGACGTCTCGGTCCCTATAGTCCATAAAACAGCTGCTGCGTACGATATGAATTTTTAATTGTAGGCGTAACATGGACTGTACGTGACTAATTAGATTCATTGATCCGTTTCCAATCCCCTTACTTAAATATCTATGAAAAAATCGAATAACACGTGTTTATGATTGAGAATGGCGACGGTCAGGCAGACTTAGTTGGGCGTGGCCCTCCCTTCGCGTATTGGCGGAAGGTCGGGTTGCAAGCCTATACCTGGATTTGTTCTGCTGCAACGGGGATTGCAGTCCAATCGGATTGCAGCGTTCAAGTGGGTCCCATTATCACCCAATTAGCGGCTGATGTGAGGTAATGATAGGCAGCTGTTCCTTCCATTTAACTTACATGTATATGAATTTTCATGGAGCGGACAAACATTGCTTTTGCTTCCGCCAATACGCGAAGGGAGGGCCACGCCCAACTAAGGCAGACTGTGACTCTTGAAGCCACTTTTGCCTCAGAGCAAAGGAAAGGGAAGCTTGATACCGATACCAAAAAGAGGCTACTCTTGCCACACGGTCCGCTCCATCTTCTTGAATGCCATATTTGATCGCGCAACTTACTGTGACGCACCTGGTACCAGCATTACACCACTGAACTTCGTTACTGGACAACTGTGGTACGTATATATATGGTCAAAGCAGTATCTCCTCCCCTTACAACTACTACTCCTACTTCTCCCCTTACCCCTACTCCTCCCCTTACTAGTACTTACTACTACCCCTACTCCTCCCCTTACCTACCACTACCCCTATTCTTCACCTAGCCTACTATTACCCCTACTCCTCCCCTAGTGGTAGGTAGGGGAACAGTAGGGGGAGTAAGGGGAGGAGTTGGTGTAATAGTCCTACTCTTCCCTACACCTACTCCTCCCCTTACCTATCACTACCCCTACTGTTCCCCTTATCTACTACTAAGGGCAATAGTAGGTAAGGGGAGGAGTAGGGGTAGAGAAGAGTAGGGGTTACCTATCACCACCCCTACTCTTCCCCTTACTCCCTTTATCTACTATTACACCAACTCCTTACTACCCCTACTGTTCCCCTTACCTACCACTAGGGGAGGAGTAGGGGTAATAGTAGTGGTATGGTAACAGCCATCAAGTGTAATGATTATCTGAGCCATGTAGATGTAGGAGACCTTGTACACAATAGCTGGGATCTTATGGTCCACACCCCTGTGTACTATGATCCACACCCCTGTGTACTATGGTCCACACCCCTGTGTACTATGGTCCACACCCCTGTGTACTATGGTCCACACCCCTGTGTACTATGGTCCACACCCCTGTGTACTATGGAGGAGGAGAGGGTGAGGGGAGAGGAGAAGTCCACCCAGGCCTTGGAGAGGGCATATGGGGGTCGACCAATCCCCGTCCCCCACCCCACCCCTGTGTACTATGGTCCACACCCCTGTGTACTATGGTCCACACCCCTGTGTACTATGGTCCACACCCCTGTGTACTATGGTCCACACCCCTGTGTACTATGGTCCACACCCCTGTGTACTATGGTCCACACCCCTGTGTACTATGGTCCACACCCCTGTGTACTATGGTCCACACCCCTGTGTACTATGGTCCACACCCCTGTGTACTATGGTCCACACCCCTGTGTACTATGGTCCACACCCCTGTGTACTATGGTCCACACCCCTGTGTTCTATGGTCCACACCCCTGTGTACTATGGTCCACACCCCTGTGTACTATGGTCCACACCCCTGTGTACTATGGAGGAGGGGGAGAGAAGTCCACCCAGGCCTTGGAGAGGGCATATGGGGGTCGACCAATCCCCCTCCCCCACCCCACCCCTGTGTACTATGGTCCACACCCCTGTGTACTATGGTCCACACCCCTGTGTACTACGGTCCACACCCCTGTGTACTATGGTCCACACCCCTGTGTACTATGGTCCACACCCCTGTGTACTATGGTCCACACCCCTGTGTACTATGGTCCACACCTCTGTGTACTATGGTCCACACCCCTGTGGACCATAGTACTCAGTAATAAAAAAACAGTTCTTTTCAGAACTGCTACATTACAAAAGACTGACTACATATATGCCAATCTTGCTAATACATGTATATGGTGTGTGTTTGTGTGTGTATGTGTGTGTGTGTGTGTGTGTGTGTGTGTGTGTGTGTGTGTGTGTGTGTGTGTGTGTGTGTGTGTGTGTGTGTGTGTGTGTGTGTGTGTGTGTGTGTGTGTGTGTGTGTGTGTGCAGGAAATCAGGTGGCTACGACACTATGCATGGTCCACATAAACAAGGTGCACGTTGAGGACCACCATTCATTTTCTCCTCTGATCTGTTGCCACATCTACTAATAAGCATTTATGGTAGCCTAGTTGCACTACTAGAGTACTGGTATGTGCTATCATTACCTGGCATGAGTAATGTCAGTCTCTACATGTATGTCCTTGAAATGTAATATGGCACTTCATCTTAGTGGCAAACAACAACCTTTGAACAGCATTTTGACGTACTAGTATGATATAAACATTATTGCCGTGGCTTTGTCAATGGTCGCGTGACTTTTTATTTTTATTTTTTACTAGCGGTACGTACGCTTAAACTTACCATAAAGACAGCTCATAGCCCTGGGCTGCTACGAGATCATTCATCATTGCTACGGAGCGTACGTGTACCGGTAGTAACATAGTTCCAACGCGAAGCCAAGCCTTCGAAGGTATACGGTAATCCGACGGTCCTCCATATCCTTTGAGGACATATACATGTAACGCTACCCCTTACAATGTTATGTGTCCCTAATGCAATGTTATGTGTTTATCGAAGACCCTCCTGAGGCTCTCTCGTCGCACACCCAAAGGGAACCAGCCGTGTATCACGTGATACGGGGAAAAACCTTTTTCCAGGCAAGCTCGTTTTATACCCTCAACAAAAGAATCCTCCTGCGCTGCGCGTGCGTCAACGAATGACGCATTGCGCTGTATTTACACGCGCACTCGATCTTTAAGCCCCAACCACCACTCTAATCCTGATGCAACACCTTGACATAGCCACAAACCGAACACTGCACCTTTACATAGCCAACCCAACACTGCACCTTGACATAGCCACAAAGGTACCAACCCAACACTGCACCTTGACATAGCCACAAAGGTACCAACCCAACACTGCACCTTGACATAGCCACAAAGGTACCAACCCAACACTGCACCTTGACATAGCCACAAACCCAACACTGCACCTTGACATAGCCACCAACCCAACACTGCACCTTGACATAGCCAACCCAACACTGCACCTTGACATAGCCATAAAGGTACCAACCCAACACTGCACCTTGACATAGCCACCAAGGTACCACTCCATTAGATGTCAAAAATTAATAAGAAATACAAGTACATGTACATATTTTGAGAACACACATATATACACATCAACTCTAAAGCACATAGTACTTATTCTATGTAGAAAGACAGCTTCACACAAGATGTTTTCCTGCACAGGCATACACAAGAAGAAAGAAATGCTATGCGTACGTGTATGTGTGTTGGTTCAAAGTCTGTCCAAAATGGATACATATATAGTCCAGTCCCGCACTTCCTATACCATGATGTTAAATATGGAATGAATGGCATACCTACAAGTGACAAAAAGACAAACAAAAAATATATTCAAAAAAAAAAAAAAAAACAACAACCCAGAATATAAAAGTCACCATGTTTAGGGGATTCCCCTGTACCCGCCCCCATCAGCAGCTGAGACAAAGTAGTCTTCCAGAGTGAACTTGAGGTACTCAAAGGTTGGACGCTCGTCTGCTTCAGGCTTCCAGCAATCAAGCATGATCTGATAGAGAGGGTCTGGGCACCCAGGAGGAGGTGGCATACGGTACCCTTGTTCCACCTTTGCAAGGACTTCACCATTGGTCATCCCTGGGTAGGGAACTCGGCCGTGGGTGACAAGCTCCACCAGCAATATGCCAAAGGACCACACATCCGACTTGATGCTGAATCGGCTGAACAGGGCAGCCTCGGGAGCGGTCCACTTGATGGGGAACTTAGCTCCCTCGCGGGCCGTGTACTCGTCATCCTTGATCACACGGGCCAGGCCAAAATCAGCAATCTTGACAATGTTAGCCTCTCCGACAAGGATGTTCCTTGCAGCCAAGTCCCTGTGGATGTAGTGCTGTGCCTCTAGATAAGCCATGCCGCTGGCCACCTGTGCTGAAATGTCGATCAGCTCCTCCAGCTTCATGTGCCGGCCCTCACCCTTCTGCAGGTAGTCGAGCAGACTGCCATTCTTCATCAGCTCTGTCACTATGTAGATGGGCTCTTCCTTGGTGCACACTGCGTACAGCTGGATCAGCTTCTCGTGCTGAAGCTTCTTCATGACTTGGGCCTCTGCCAGGAAGTCTGCGACGGCCATGGTCCCAGCCTTCAGGGTCTTCACTGCCACAGGTGTTGTGCCGTTCCACAAACCTTCCCACACCTCACCAAACTGACCAGCTCCCAGCCTCCTCTTCAACTGGATGGACGTCCTCTCTATCTCCCACTCATCCTTCGTGTTGTACGACAGGCCCACTGTGACCGGAGCATCTGTCTTGGGGCAGATCACTGTTAACTTGCAGCAGAGTCCATCAGAGTCCTGGCAGTAGTGGGCCACCAGGTCATCCAGGGAGTTACACATGCAGCGAGGTGCAATGTAGTAGCCTCCGGCATCAACCTTGCGGATGCGATAGTGCTTGACCGTGTCAATCTCTCTTACTGACAGTGAATAGTTTCCCGGTTGGCTCTCACTCTCCCTGATAAGGAAGGTGCCAGTCTGGTTCCCTGCTTGGAGTAGCTTCTTCTCTGCATCAGTGCGTTTGATTCTTCCAAAAAACCAACTGTGAGGAAGAAAAGGAAAACTAGTTACACGATGTCCAGAACCTGCTGTTCAGCTGTATACACAGACCTGTTGTGTAAATCAGTCATGAACACAAATCACATGACTGTTCACCAAACAAGTCATGAAATCATTCAACTGTTCACAAAATGAATGTTTTTAAATGCTTACACATACACTTTAAAAAATTACCACACACCATCCTTATCAGCCAGCCATCACACCTCACCACCAACACAAGGCGCACGTGTGCACATACACACACACACACACACACACACACACACACACACACACACACACACACACACACACACACACACACACACACACACACACACAAAACATATAAGAACCTCCTCCCTCCGCTCCCTATCTCCATGGTAATAACGCTTAACCAGTAAGACTCCAGCTTTGGTTAGTCACTCCTAATTATGAAGTCATTACCACTATATCAGCTATTACTATTAACAGCCAACTAAAGGTCAGAAGGTCAATTAGATGACCTTCAAGAACAGCTATATGGCTCCTTCAAAACGCGGTCACAGTTCACATAAAGGAAGGAAAAAAACCCCCATGTAATTCACAATGCTGTCATGGCTATTGGCAAAATTCCATTGCCTAAAGAGCATCATTCATTAGGGGAAGAACACTTGCCTAGACAGCAAGAGCATCACATGTACCCCAAGCATACTGGAGCATCAACCTTACATTGCCAGCAAGCACACAAACCTGAATGCAAATACATAAACAGCTCTATCACTCCCAGCGTGCTGGCACTAGGTATGTTCACATACTGGGTACATGCAAGCAATGACCGATGACAAAAACACAGCAATTTCTGCTGAAGTGTGTGAAAACAGACATTTTATCCCAGAACAACACACAGGTTTACAAAACACTAGTACCACCCATTAGATAAACCCTATAACCACAGAAATGAGTGCACAAAATTCCACTGCAAGGGAGAGGGGGTGAGGGGAGAGGAGGGCCTTTCTTTTTGTTTGTTTCTCCACATCTATACACTCACTTTCCTGACAAAGACCAACGTGATAAAGTACTTCCTACATTCCCAGGATCCAGTGCCTTGGATCCTGGCCCAACAGCATTCAACCCCCCCCCCCCCCCCCCCCCCCCCCATAACACTTCAGTGGACTTCCAAGACATAACAATGTCTCAACAGAGGCCCCTTCCTACAGGCTACCACATCTCTCTCCCCTTCCTACAGACTACCACATCTCTCTCCCCTTCCTACAGGCTACCACATCTCTCTCTCCTTCCTACAGGCTACCACATCTCTCTTTCCTTCCTACAGGCTACCACAACTCTCTCCTTCCTACAGACTACCACATCTCTCTCCTTGCACAGCTACATAGCTAGATCAACCTTTCCTGTAGTGTCACCATGCCATACATACATAAATAAACATTCTCTGCCTTTTTAGAATGTACCGCACAGCCTGGGAACAGATCTAATGTTTGTAGTTGGTCAAGTTATTCATATGCAAAGGCAGCAGAAACAAATGGTGGCAGGGGGCATACAACACACACACACACACACACACACACACACAAATGTACATACTTAAGTGAACACACACACACACACACACACACACACACACACACACACACACACACACAAATGTACATACTTAAGTGAACACACACATGGCTGCTGTCTTCTACAAGTGACCCAAGGTACATGCCAAATGTGCACTAAATAGATCATTCAATCTGTAATGAGCATGTTACGTCTATACTGTAGCATTGACAAGCTATTAGTTTAAGCAAGCTATTGTCGAGCCCTATTTTCCCACTCATTCACAGTTGACATCGAATGGCCTGTAACAAGACAAATGGACAGACTGCTTCACTTACTCCTGTGCCTGGACACTCTGGTTAGGAGCAATGTAGTTGCTGGGGATGTAGCCCTCCCTCCCTGTTCTGAGGGAACGAGCCAGCCACCAGTCACCATCTTGTTTGCTAATGATCTGTAGGTTTTCACCTGTGTGGGAGTGCAAACAATTAGTGATAATTAGATCCCTACCATGCAGAATGGCTGTCTGCCTCACCCTCTCCCCATCTCAATCTCTCCCTTCACCCTACCTGATGACCCCTCCCTCCCTTCACCCTACCTGTTGACCCCTCCCTCCCCATCCCAACCATCTTACTCACTTTGCACAAATAATATGCTTAATCTAGCAACACCAACAAGGCACATGCACACTTCCTTGTTGGTCAACAATGTCAGGCAAAAACACACATAAATACACACACAACGTCACAGACACATACTCACACACACACACAACACATGCACCCAGGTACATGTACGCACCCGCACGCGTACCACGCATACATACACAAACCCTGAAGCCTGCCACGCCAATTACAATGGTGTGCAGTGTAAATGAACTACTCCCGACATGGCAACAAATACCATTTTAGCTTAAACGCACAACCTTATAGGCGCGCTCTAACAATTAGGAAGAACGTAACGCACATAAAGTAACAACAAAACTTCTTTGCCATATAAGGCAATTACAGGTAGACGGCTGTTTATACACTTACAAAAAAAAGCACTAACCTTTAACAAAACTCAAATCCTCTTTGGTTCTGGCATCGTATTTGTATAACGCTATAAATGTAAGCGCTCCGGGCGCCGGTCCAGATGGTGCCGGCACAATGGGTGGCCGAGGGACGGAGCTCGGCACAGAACTCTGCACAGAACCCTGAATAGCATTAGAACCGGAGCGTCCAGGTCCATTCACAGGCATCGATTGAGGCACCGTCCTCTTTTCCACTTGCGGCTCCGGTGGCTTTACAAAGCTCTGTGCTTGTGCCGTCGGCTTCGCGGTGGGACTCGAACTCGCACAACACCCCATCTGTAGTTCGAACCCTTCACGACGTTCGCTACAGCTGAGCTTCAAACAATAAACTTACACTCTGCCTTACAGGATCGGACACACCCTGCGCGCACGTGATCGTCACACGGTAGACGTCATCATAAATCTCATGTGATCATACACGTACACGGGAAGATGCCTTAACTAACGAACAAAACCAAAAAATGTTCAAAAAATCAAAAACCAGGTATATAACACATAACCAACACTTAAAGGTGGTGGTAAGAACCGTAGATGGCATAAAGATACAAATTAAGACTTCATACCAGTGCCAGGGCATCACTAAAACCCTACACAGTAAGAAAGTGACCATTGTACAACAGGCTGATGCCTTAAATAACAAGCTCTGAGTGGCTCTGAGATTGTAAAGCAGTATGGTGATGTTTAAAAAGGGCGTCGACAGCTCGCTAATGAGCCTGTACACAATAAAGAACATCAGGATGCCATTATTGAAGATGCCCAAACCGATTCCAATTAATGCCGTGACGTGATGAAGCAGGATAGCCACGGTGCGCAGGCTGGGTTCATACAGACATAGAAGGGTATCAGCAGCCAAGTAGCCAAACGAGGTATGCATGATGACCATGCCAAGAGTGGAGTCAGAGGCCGCTCTGTCCATACCCAAGTGACCGCAGATGAGAGCATAGGCAGTCAGGGGTGCAACTGCAAGTGCGTGAGCAGTAGATGCCAGCAGGCTGTCAAGGGTCACCTTGGATTGCCTAGGGAGAATCGAATAGTTTTTGGAGAGGGTGCATCCTATGTAAGGACTGAGCGTGTAAAAGCAAAAAAACGTTGACACAAAGGAGGCGAAGGAGGCAGGGGTCACAAAGCAAGACCACACACTGTTTTCCACGGCAAACCGGTGAAGACTCATCTCCTTATTTAGTGCAGGTGATGAGAATGGACTAAGGAAGAGAGAGAATTATCAAATGTGGGTTAGTAACAGAATCTGCCACAAACACAATCTGCACAGGCAAATGCAAGTACCCCTCCTCCAATCAATTGACACCACAAACATACTATCTCTCATACACACCTATCCTCACATACGACCTCTCACAACCCACATGCCCTCTGTGTAACCTTAACATCCTCTGTGTAACCTTAACATCCTCTGTGTAACCATTTCTCCCCACAACCCACCCTCTATGTAACCTTAACATCCTCTGTGTCTCCCCACTCTGTGTAAAACCTTTAACACCCTCTGTGTCCAACAATACATCAAACATTAACTCCCACAACCACCCAAGCTAAAAATGGTGGGATTAACTTTGGTAAGGACTGCTCTCTAACCTGGGCACTCCTCATAGGAAGGACTGCTCTCTAACCTGGGCAGTCCTCATAGGAAGGACTGCTCTCTAACCTGGGCACTCCTCATAGGAAGGACTGCTCTCTAACCTGGGCACTCCTCATAGGAAGGACTGCTCTCTAACCTGGGCACTCCTCATAGGAAGGACTGCTCTCTAACCTGGGCACTCCTCATAGGAAGGACTGCTCTCTAACCTGGGCACTCCTCATAGGAAGGACTGCTCTCTAACCTGGGCACTCCTCATAGGAAGGACTGCTCTCTAACCTGGGCACTCCTCATAGGAAGGACTGCTCTCTAACCTGGGCACTCCTCATAGGAAGGACTGCTCTCTAACCTGGGCACTCCTCATAGGAAGGACTGCTCTCTAACCTGGGCACTCCTCATAGGAAGGACTGCTCTCTAACCTGGGCACTCCTCATAGGAAGGACTGCTCTCTAACCTGGGCACTCCTCATAGGAAGGACTGCTCTCTAACCTGGGCACTCCTCATAGGAAGGTCCTTCCTTTAAGGGTATGATAACCAATATTCATTTTTAAAAGGATAACGTAGATGTAGTTTGATGTAGCCCGACCATCGCGTTTTGGCGGAAGGTCGGGTAACAAGCCTATACATGTACATGTACCCATCCATTAGCATTGAGGGCGGGCTTGATACCCGACCTTCCGCCAAAACGTGATGGTCGGGCTACGCCCAAATATGGATAACATACAAATAAATATGACCAGCTGGATTCCTAGCCCACTACTACTATGCAGTACAATGTGCTGGGCTCGATTTGATTTGACCTACATGGTAGCCCCAGTGGAAGCGTCTAACTCACCACCACATTAACGCAATTGCTGCGTGTGTGCACCTGTTACACACATGCAGCCGCAACAAGTCAACCCTAACCACAGCATGACAAAACGTACCAGTCAGTGTGTCTGCCTAGAAAAATTTGCCGCCCGCTCTGTCAGTGTACAAATATTAATTAACAATTTCAATAAACAACTATAAGTTAATAAACACATCATTTAACGCTCCTTCTGTTTGTTGTAAAATTTTATTGCTCCGAGTACCATCCTGTAGAACCAGTAAAGGTTGAGCATGTCAAACACCAAAAAGTTACAGATAGCCCAAACTTTAAAACAGTCAGGTACAAGGACAATTCCAGGGTGCATATAGCAATGATAAGTTTCGTACCAGTACCATGGCATGGTAACTATTCGAGCGGTAAAAAAGGTCACGAGCATTCCATGTGCAGCTGTTTTGAATAGCTTCCCATCAGTAATGTGAAACTCATGTAGAATCCACCGCAAGTTCACAAACGGAGTGGAAGCTTCAGAAATAAGGCGCGCAATGATGAAATACATCAGTTTGCCTTGGAAGTAAAGGCAGAGTCCAATCCCAGTGATGCCAGCGAGATGGTGCATCAAGCTACCCTTATCACTTCTCAGCTTTGGGTCCATCAAAACGATGACAAGGTCAGCCAGAAAATACCCTAGAGATACTTGAAGTGTTATAAAACCTAAGGAAGACTTCGAAAATACACGGTATTCTCCAAGTAGTCCAAACGCCATAATGTAAAATGTGAACGCTACAACCACAACGGCGTGGACAGTAGAACCCAGTAGAGTGTCAAAATGTTTTGTAGAGCGTTCTGGTAGTTCCCCACACACCTTAGCCAGGTAGAGACGAATCGGCGGGCTTACGACAAAGCAAACGAATAAGGTGGTAAAAAACGCGGCTACTGATACTGGATTGAGCAAAAAGGGCAGACTGCTGTCCTCCATTGTGAACAGCTTTTCCATAGCTAGTGCATCTGCTAATCAAAAATGACATGGATTTAGCCAGAGCCATTACCATTTACAAAAGTGTAATAGTGCTTACCCATGACCTAAGTAGTATAGCGCTCAACCACAACGGATGTAAAAGGGAAGTGACACTTACTCCTACTCACGGCATAGATATTTGACCCTTGCGTATTAATTAATATCTACACGACTTGTTCTATTAATAAGCGTTACGTCACGCCGCGTCACGTGGCTTGCAAATTAGCAAACAACACCCACGTGAACATAGCAGAAGATACATGTAAGTCAGTGAGACCAGAGATAGTATAGAGATACTCTATACTATCTCTGGTGAGACAAAACAGACTATTGCTGAACGATCACACCGTTTAAGTTTGTCGAATCCTGACAAGCATCCATTGTTACTCATAGCAGAGATTCTTGTCATATCCGGTGGTAAAACAGCAAATACATTATTTCCGTCCACTCGGAGTTACATTTCTATCAGCCCAGCTCTGTCACCCCCTCACTCAAGGGATGAAGGCTTTGAATCCTGTACATGAGGATAGTTGGGTTAGAGGTTCATGTGTCATCATGTACGGCCGGGTCTAGTGTTTAATGAAAGGCGTGCCAGGCGAGAAAATGGCATTAAATTAAATATCATGATGCTCTGGTTGGAGCCATGGTAAGAGTATTTCTAATACCTCCTCTCCTCCACTATTACTTTGTTTACATGTAGGGATCCCCGCCATCCACTCACATGCCAGTTCAGAGATATTATCTTTTTTTTTTTTTTTTAAGAAATAGTTTGATTGTGCATGTTGTGATTTAATGATAACAGCAAGTTAGTATATGAACAGGTAATATTCCAAGGTTGCTGTTCCTTCTTTTTTTTTTGCTCTCGTGCATGCAACATATAAGTAGGAACCCGCCGGGGTAAAAAAAAATGGAGTGAAACAAGATATAAAAACAAAATTGTACTTGTAGACAACAGCAATTGAGTAAAAAGTAAGGAAACAAGGAATTACGTATATTATGCATTCATTCAGTAATTTATAAACATTGACAAAGTCATCATTTTAGTGCTGTTTCTGTCTGTTGTAAAATGTTATTACTCCTCGTGCTATCCTGTAGAACCAGTAAAGGTTGAGCATGTCAAACACCAAAAAGATACAGATAGGCCAAACTTTTAGAAATGGATCAACGACAATTCCGGCAGGATGCATAAAGCAATGATAGGTTTCGTACCAGTACCATGGCATGGTAACTATTCGAGCGGTAAAAAAGGTCACGAGCATCCCATATGCAGCTGTTTTGAATAGCTTCCCATCAGTAATGTGAAACTCATTTAGAATCCACCGCAAGTTCACAAACGGAGTGGAAGCTTCAGAAATAAGGCGCCCAACGATGAAATACATCAGTTTGCCTTGGAAGTAAAGGCAGAGTCCAATCCCAATGATGCCAGCGAGATGGTGCATCAAGCTACCCTTAATATTATCACTTCTCAGCTTTGGGTCCAGCAAAGTGATGACAATGTCAGCCACAAAATACCCTAGAGATACTTGAAGTGTTATAAAACCCAAAGGAGACTTCGAAATTACACGGTATTCTCCAAGTAGCCCAAACGCCATAATGTAAAATGTGAACGCTACAACCACAACGGCGTGGACAGTAGAACCCAGTAGAGTGTCAAAATACTTCGTAGAGCATTCTGGTAGTTCCCCACACGCCTTAGCCAGGTAGAGACGAATCCGCGGGCTTACGACAAAGCAAACGAATAAGGTGGCAAAAAACGCCGCTACTGATACTGGATTGAGCAAATAGGGAAGGCTGCTGCCCTCCATTATGTACAGCTTTTCCATAGCTAGTGCATCTGCTAATCAAAAAATGACTCGGATTTAACCAGTGCAGGCGCTTTCATATCCAGAAATTTGAATCAGGGGCGGCGGAGGGTGTCCATATTTGGGGTTTTTTTAAAGATAATTATATTTATTCTCATGCGCGTACCACCCCCCCCCCCCCCCTCCCTCCGCCCCCACCGGAAAAAATGGTCCGTGTTTAAACAAGCGTATCTTCTCTAACATTCCTACATATACACAAACAGGAATTTACAAGAAAATAAAAATAAATAAATTAAATTCTTCCAGTATACATATGCTGCTAATCCCTATGCATGAGCAATCTATAAAATAGAGTAGAGAGGTGCTCCATCATCCATCCCAAGTCCACTCCTCCACTTCTGTCTTCACTCGTGAGCCCCTTAGACACAAACTGGTTGCCCTTATGATAGCAAAGGCCAGTCGGGCCGCCCTAACATATCCACATGTTTGAGAATAGGGCTTTTCCCATTTATGAGCCAGGTTAGCTGCCATTCTCTTTAGAAAATGTTCGGCCTCTCTGTGTAGCAAACCATCCACTGACAAGCGTATCTTCGTAATCGTTCCTGCTTCGTTGTTTCTACATTTCAGAACTGGTACTCCAACAAGATTTTAAAGAATAGCACGCAGCTGCGTTCATGATTTCATGTTACGTCAATACGTTTAAACACAGGCCATTTTTTTTGGTGGGAAATCACTCCCCTGCTCCGCCGCCCCTGTCCAGGATTTTAAAGGGAGGGGACCAAAATAGCATCAAAGTGGGAAAAACCACTAAGTGAAGTGACTGGATGGGTAAGGGCGACGTTGCATTTGCTATACTAAGAGCTACAAATCTGTGCATAAGAGGAAGCAGAGTGAAATGGAGAAGTGCAGTGCACATGGATGATGGGGCTGGACTACCCACATCAGCTTATTAATAGAATATGTATGTGTTTATTATGTGTGTGCATGTGCCTGAGTATGGTATTTATTCCTGATTATCCTGTATTTTATGCATGTATGTTTATAATGAATTTTCAGAGATCAATTGGTACATTGGGTATTGTATTATACTAAATTGTTTTGTTGTGATGGTCGTTTTTTTTTCTGTATGGGCTTTTGCTGAAGAAATGCTGTATGGGCTTATGCTTGGGTTTAGGTGGTTTTTGTACGTCCTAATAGGGCACAAGTAAATATACATCCTATATGACGCTACTACGAACACTGTACAGTTGTGGGTTTTGCACGCGTACGTTACTCATCGGCGGTTTTGTGGTTATAACCGAGAGCGCTAACACGGTTTCGCGGTTTAAACAATAACAAAAGGCGCTCTGTGTTGCTACACAATTGTACAATTGTACGGAATGTTTTACATGTACATGTAGTGCCAAAAATATCACGATCACAACGCGCACGCCTCACGGCTGTTTGCGGCGCGGCTGGACACTAGGTTTATAATTAGACAATACGGTATACGCCCCTATATGCTCCCTTACCGGTATCCCACAGCTGTGGATGATTCATTGAAAAGTGGACATGGGCAGACTTGTTAGCAACGCCGCCTAGCAACCATATGCCCTCTGGAATTCGAGACACTACAAGAAAACTACAACGTAGCAAGGGCATAGTGTTCTATGAAGCCATCAATGATTTATGAGCCTCGTGTACAAAAAAGCATTTTTTTTTTGCTAACTGGAACAAACAACAGCCAAAAGGCGAACGCAAAGGTGAGGCTGAATGGGTGTGCTATCGGCCTATCGGCACTTATGCAGTTCCCCCCCCCCCCACACACTTTAATTATTGCGTTACGTAATGCTTGCTTGTATGTTTATTAATTTTACGTATAACGTATAATGTAATGATAACCACCTGCTTTATTACGATTGTGTACTGTTTCTATTCCTCCGCTTCTTCCTACTGAGGTTGTTAGTTGTGTAGTTAGTTTGAAAGTTTCTTTTATGTCCAGTTAGCCAGTAGACCGTCGTGATGCCGCTACGCTTTCTGCCGATAATTCGCCAACATATTGCACCGGGAACTAGTACTATAATATAGGTTGGATCTTTGGGCGGCATACAACAAGCTAGGAGCACAACGATACCAGCATCTTACCGTTAACCATACATACAATGCAACTTTCATCAACGTTAACCTTACCACCATGTAACAGTGTTCATTAAAGGGGTTCCCCTCCCTCACCCTCCCCTTTTTATTACATTTCATGGAGTGTTGGTTACGTCCGTTATTTAAAGAAAGTGGGGAGGGGTACCCCTCCCTCTTAGTCAAATTAGTCCCATACGCACTACGTAAACGCAATAATTAAAGTGGGGGGGGGGGGGGGGGGGGGGGGGAACTGCATAAGTGCCGTGCTATCAGTTTTTAGTACAGGCAACTTGCGGCCCTTTTTTTTGGTAGCGATACACTCGGAAAGTACTGATTTTCGGTGGTGTTATTGACCCGTTTACTAGCATAACCCATAGTAACGTGCTGAAATTCTCCCTGCATTAGCCTGTACCACTTCTCAAAGATAGTAGCACCATGAAAGAGCTCTTGTATCTCATAACCATACTTGCAACGTGTTTTAACTGAGCATCCATTGGTACGAAGTGAATACATGGGAGCAATGCTTACTAAGTGTTCCTTCATGATACACTCCAATTTTATTTTACATTGTTATGAATTGTAGCATACGTTGTGTTGAACCTGGCATGTATTGATTCCATGCACACCTTGTTCCCCCATCATGCCAAAGCCAACACCATGCACTACTGGTTTAATAGCAGCAAGCACCAAAGTATCATCTGAAGGGCAGCATGGACACTGAGTGCTGTCAACCAATCTATGATACACTGGACACCTGCCAGTGTTCTGCATGGCAGTTCCATTCGCTGGCTCACAGGCTAATACCCAGCAAATTGAACACATCAGTTCATCCAGGATGGAAGTACTGTTCTCAACTGACAGTGCAGGCACTGGACAGTTGGGTGGATAGAAGGAAGGTGGTGCTACATCTTGATAAGTGAGTTCAGGCCCGTATGCAGGGGGGGGGGGGGGGGGGGGGGGGGGGGGCAGTCAAGGTCCGCTTATGGGAGAAGAAGTCCACTTATGGGTGAATGGATTCGCTTACAGAAGCTTAAATTATGATTGGGGTGTGTGTTCAATATACATTCAGCATACATTATGTACATAATGCCCAGGATTGGGGGCTAAAGCCACCTGTGCCCTTTTCCCCTATGCCTATGCCTATGGCTTATGGTCTGCCCCCATTTTCATTATCGAGCCTGAAGTGGACAACCCCCCCCCCCCCCCCCCCCCAACTTTTCATATTGAGCCTGAAGTGGACAACCCCCCCACACACACACACACACTTTCCATATCAAGCTTGAAGTGGACACCCCCCACCACTTTTCATATCAAGCCTGAAGTGGACAAACCCCCCCCCCCCTCCCCCCACTTTTTATATCGAGCCTGAAGCCCCACTTTTTATATCGAGCCTGAAGTGGATTAACCCCCCTCCCCCCCCTCCCCCCAACTTTTCATATCGAGCCTGAAGTGGACGCCCCCCCACTTTTCATATTGAGTATGAAGTGGACAACCCCAATTTCCCGACCTCCCTACAGGCCTGGAGTTGTGGAGTTGTGCCCTGTGGTCTACAGCAGGCTGGAGGACATTTCCACCCTTTCTCACACATCTGTGTGTCAGTTGAGGTAAATTAAATGTGCATTGCCAATGCTTCTGAATTCATCCCATACTTTGCACTGTCCTAAATAGCATCTTGTTCTCATTTGCAGAAGTGATTTTGTCCAACACATGTTTGCAGCTACTGCAGAAGTGAGATGGATGAAACACCAGAGACATCTACATTGCAAAAAGGCTGCTTGGATGTAATCCTTGCACTGGTATAAGCATCCTTCTTCTTCCCTACAGCAGCAACTAGCCTATTGCCACACCCCCTGCCTATTGCCACACCCCCTGCCTATTGCCACACACAATGCAACACAACAGCAATCCTTGCCTGTGATAATCCATTCCCTGGTGTCATTGTGTTGTAATTATTCATGTGTAAACAAGGTAAAGTTCTAACGTGCAAGCTGAACGGAGTGTAAAATAATGAGGTGAAAGATAACAGCTGTTGGGTCTTGTTTTGGATATAGTAGTTTTGTTGTAATGTAAGGGAAGTATAACAGAAGGCATCGACTGCAACCATGTGGTTTATTTCATAGCCTCTCGTTCCCACAACCGTAAATACCTAAATATCAAATTGGGTCCAACCCAGAGTCCCAGGGCTGGGGGGGGGGGGGGGGGGGGGGGGGGGGGGGGGGGTCACAAGTGACGTGTTCCAATAATGAATTGTTATTTGATAAATATTTGGTGCATGATTTCAATGGTACTACTGACTGTTTAATAGGTACATGTATTTGATGCGCCCAGTCTGTGTGTGTGTGTGTGTGTTTTTGTGTATGTGTGTGTGTGTGTGTTTTTGTGTGTGTGTGTATGTGTGAGAGAGAGAGAGTACATGTATTGATGCTCGTGTTCTTAAGACATTATAGACATGAGAAATGCATTTAATATGGTGTCCTGCCAAGCAGTTCTCTCTAAGTCTTAGTGTGGAAAGCACATTCCGGAACTTCAGTACCTCTTCCATGGGTGAGCTGGTGTTATGGTAAGCATCTTCTTTTATGGCATCTCACGGGTTCATTGACATCAGAATCAGCAGGGTGTCCCCCTCTTATTCTACATGTCCTTACCACAGCAATATTTACCATGCAGCACTCAGCATATATGACATACAGATGGTGGTGTCTTTGCTGGCCCAAGGTCTACGCTATGCAAAGTCCTAAGCCAGCTGGACTCATGCTGAATCTCATTTTTAATTTTTCAAAAGAAATGTGGCTTAGCCGGGTTTTCATTCTGAAAGCATCCCCAGATCAGCTGCAGAAGTCACACCATCTCCACCATGGCATTCTGGGGGCACTCATAGGTGATATACAATTTGCACCTCTCCAAAGACTTGTTGAGGCCGACACCACTGCTATCCTTTCAAGGTTCTCATACAATGTACTTCGAGCCCTAATGCATCAGTACAGCTTACTTTTTATTGCTTGCTCACATTATATACCATGATAGTGTATTGTATCATCATTGTATCATGTTGTGAAGGATTTTAAATAAGTTGAGAAATAACTTTAAATACTAATTTTGCATCCTACACACCAGGCCAGCTGATGTCTTATTACCCAATTGGATTTGTTCGCGATCAGCAGCTCTTGATTTCACTGTAGTCTCGCCACTTGATTCAACCCTGATTCATGAAGCGGGTACCACAGCTGGGTCTGCTGCCTTTTCTGCAGAACTAAGGAAGCACTCAAATAATGCTGCTAAATGCTGGGATCGATTAGGTCTGTGTCCATGGGGTCGTGAAGCTCAGACCACATTTTCATGCCTAGCCACTCAACTGACAATCAAGACAGCCTCAACAAAGTCACAGGCTCTCTGCAATTTGTATAGCAGGATGAATATAACCCTAGTGAGGGCTAAGACTCTCCAGGACTGTACCAGCATTCTGCCCAGTATTGGATTATGTTTAACTTCTATGTGTGTTCAGTTAATTTTAATGGTTAAATTAACTTTACATATTGTTGAGAATTTATTTATTTCTATTTGTTCGATTATATTTTTTAATTTCTTTACATAAGTATCTCATTCTTCATTAATAGAATATTTAGCACAAATTTTTAGCATCAAGTTAAATGTCTTTTGAATACAGAATATATAATACATTGACAAACATACAAATAGACATATAAGGAATATATATAATAATAATAATTATTATATATATAATAATAATTATTATTATATCAGGAATAATAATTATAATAATTAATGAAGCATACATATAGGTATATATATATAATACAATACAGATAAACAAGCACATAACGTTACATTACCTACCACCTAGACTAAATAATATATCAGTAGCCTGTGTCTGAGATGGCCCTTGAAAGAAGAGCCCTCACATTTGCCCTAACAAGGGTCATGCTCAACCTCTGATATAGGGCTGTGATAGCTGCAGACTTTGGGCAGTTCTGACGTGTGGCCAAGCGAGAGGCTAGCTGCGATAGTGCCCACTTTGCTTCAGTGCCCCAACACCCATAGGTCTCCACAGCTATTGGGATGCATACCCAACCCAGTTCTGCACATTTGGAGTCATTGGCCTTATGCTTCCTCTCCTCTGCTGCAAAGGCTGCAGACCCTGCTGTCACACTCGCTTCAGGTAAATTACTTGAGGTTAGCGGTGATGTGACAGTAAAGTCAAATGCAGCAGGCTTTCCCATCATCCAGTTTGCTGCCAGGACATCAGCTGGTCGCGTGTGGCGCTCCTCAGATGTAAAGCCATACCCAACCTCCACCTGAGCACTTATGCAGGCTCTCCTACATGACTCTGCAAATACATCCCGGAGCCTGTTGTGACGAATGACTACATCGCCCCCATGCTTGCATGTCAAAGCATGATGGCCTAAAGGGTCCAAAGAATGGGCTGGACAGTGAGGACATGTGGCACCCTGAGAGCCTGAGATACTAACACCAAGCCACCATTGTATGGCTGCTTGGAACTCAGAAGGCTCCAACTGCAGATTGAGACCAGGAGAAGGAGCTGTGGAAAGCCATGCAGCAGCATGGGGAGATGAAACTGATAAAAGGCGAGCTCTGTCAGGCAATGATGATTTTGAAAAAAGCTGTGCAAACAGGCTGTCTTCCAATTTGTTCGAAAGCACCTTTTGGCGGCATGGTGTCTCCCTGATAGCTTCCAATGTAACCGTCTCCTCATTAGAAACATGTTTATTAAACTTATCGATGGCATTCAACAGGTGCTGATTGGTCTCAGAGCACATGCCAGCCATGCTTAGAGATGCTATATAACAGGCAGATGAATGTTCTGAAAGCCGACGAAGCCCTAAACCACCTCTGCTAAGGCTGAGTTGTGCCTGTTTCCAAGCACTGTTTGTGGTGTCTACAGCTGTGGCTAGAGCAAAGCAGTGACGAACATCATTATCGAAGTACTCCAGTCCTTCGGCAATGAGAGAAGGGGGTGTTGATCTTGCCAGGTGCACAAGCTTACAAAATCCGCCACACTGTCGTAACAGAAGCAGAGCAACTTGGGGGTCCACAGAATTAACCTCTTCCAGTTGGGAGAGTAACTTGGAGGCCGTAGCACACTTCTGGGATACAACTTTGGCACAAAAAATTGCATCCCCAATAGGAGCTCCCAGGATCTCCAAATGAGGTACACTAGATCTCTTCATTTCTGGTGGGAACATGCTGAGATCACTAAGACTGAAGAGTTTACATTTTGCTGCATTAATAAACAGACCCAATGGAGGGCCAAGCTCTTGGATGATGGTAAGTGCACGTGAAACTGCATGCTTAGGACCAGCAACCACACCATCATCTTGGTACCATGCATGAAACAGCAAACTGGAGCAATTTTCATCTGATACAATAGCAGACACAATCTTATGTAGTACTAGGCAAAAGAACATTGGACTTAAAGGGTCTCCTTGCTGGACACCCACCTCTGAGCTTATATTACCCAATGCATGCTGCAATACTGGGTGTTGGCCATAGCACCATGATGCCCATGGGAGCAACTCTGGGAATTGAATGCTGCACTCATCCAAGAGTGCCTGACGAGACACAAGATTGTATGCATTACGCATGTCTATTTTCAGCACTGTGAAGTTCTCATCTGTCCAGTGATCATCCATGCAAGACCTGAGACCATGGATAACCCTTTCTGCTCCTGCTGCACAAGCCACTCCAAACTGGTAGGGGGCAAAGAAGTCACTGGCTTTGGACTTTTCAACTGCACAAACACATTTTCCCACCAGGCGACGTAAAGCTTCACCTACTGCAATGGGGCGAATATCAAGTGGCAAATCCTCTTCACTTTTCACCAGCGCAGTGAGACTACCTCCAGCTAAATGTTTAGAGACAACCACTGGGACTTCACCAGAAGCTAGTAGGTTGATGATATCCCTAAGAGAAGAGCATATGGGAACCTGCAAATGTATCTCCGCTGCATCTATGAGATGTTGAATTCGAAGGCCTGAAGGTCCACATGCAGTAGTCTTTGGGAAAGACCGCAGAATGGCCCCTACATTGAAATCCTTTGGAAGAATAGCTGTCCATGAACTACCAGCAGTGGGTGGAGTTGGAGGAGGGCCCTTGGGATGTTTAGACTGCAGGAGTTCCCAGGTGTCATTATTGTGAGGTGCTAGACCCGATGAAGTTAGGACTTGACAGGCCTTCCCATACAGTCCTTCTCTGGCTAGAGCAACTGAGGTGTGGATCCTTCTGTCAGTATCATTGTGCCTTGAATGAGAAGGTCTTGAAGTAGTCTGACCAATAGCACGCTGCCAAAGTGTTCCGTATTGACCTTTCAACCACAAACCACAGAGGTACTCAATGGAAATAGGCTTATGGTGACGTCCTCTACGTTTTGGGGTAAGAAGCAAACATTTAGGCAACATGAATAGCTTTAACCATGAGTCCTCAGTGTTCTCTAACAAAGCTGATCTTAGAGCAGCAGATAGGGCACATGCAAATGCAGGTCTAGCTTTGGTAGGCACACGTCTTAGAGTGTAACCAGGCAGTTGGCATATGTCTTCAAATGTAGGCAACACAGACGTCTCATCAATGCTGGCAGACATTGGCAAATTCATACCTAACGTTTCCACCACTGCATGTGCAGTGCGTGCGCATTTAGTCCGATGGGATAGGCTGTGGGAAATAGCTACCAGCACCTGGCAGTCAGGGCAAATAAACAGACCGTGTTCCTTCAGCCAGGTGTCAGGCACATTACCTGGAAGCAACCTCTGGGCATGTAATGTCATGTGGTGTCGCCACATTGTGGGAGCAACTAGTTCAGGGCAACCCTCTACAGCGCATTGTTTCCTGTTCGAGGTGTAAGAAAGGGAAGGAGAGGGACAGAATGATGAGGAAAGCGTGGAGGTGGCTGTGTAAGAATCATGTGCCTGTGCAGAAAAAGGCAGGATATATCCTGGGGAGGGAAGCTCAGGTGGAGGTTGAATGGGGCCTTCCGATGTCGATTGGGAGCACGAATGGTTAGAAGATGGAGAGGACCCCTGTTCCGGTAATATACTAATAGGTGCAGGGGCTATTGTTAGCAGATGGGTTTGAGCATGCAAATGCTGGATAAATACAGATGGCGGAAGGTCCGTGGATACTATTGGAGGATCAGACAGCGCTGGCACTGCCGAAGAGGAAGGTGTGAATGAAGTGCTAGGAGAGGGCTGGGGTGATGATGGTGTCCCATGCGAAACCGACGATCGGGATGGCTCAGGAGACGACGTATTAAAACATAAAGGTGGCTCGGAGGGCTGTAGCGAACTACCAACTAACGAACCGCTATTATTGTTATTTGAAAACAAGGACTCACAGCTGCTGCCATTGGACTTGGATGAATGACGGCTGTCATTCAAGCAGGACGTGCAACGGGTCCGCTTAATGGTAACAAGGACTAATTTGCAACCCACGCAAGCGGTGAAACCTGCTTCGTGAAGTAAGTCCGCCGAGATTCCAGGGTCGTTTTTTGAAAAGTGTCCCTGCAGGTGTTTTTTAAAAGCATCCTTCGTCCCTAAAGAAGAGGAACAACCAGGTAAGAGACATTCAAACCTACCTGCAGAAGCGCTCTGACGATTGTGTTCCAGAGGCTGTGAATCCGATTGTGGGATAGAACTATGCGGGAGGCCTCTTGAAACGCGCTTACCACGCGCCATGCAATATTATATAATATTATAATTATACGGACAAGATAAATGACTGTTAATTTTAATAATCTTATTAAGTTAGGTCTGTCATTTGCAGCCACAGTAGATGCAGCATTTGGTGCTTTACTATCAAGGCTATAAATCTGCTAAATCCAATTGCAGCTGAGCTGGATGGGGCAGGGTGTTTGCAGCACAAAAAGTAGCCATAAATAGTGGCCATGCACGTAGCTTATGCTGACCCCTAAGTGGAGCTATTTCAGCCCATTCACGTCTTTTGATCGCTTACTTCCTGCTCACATGCACCATTCGATCGCGCGGTAATAATAAATAACCACGCATCCAGAATTAAATTTCGTTATCCTAGAACCCCCACTTTGGCTGCACAGATGGAACGATGTGCAAGCTTACAAATCCACGAATGGTACATAGATTGCAGTATGCATTATGTCATTCTTCATATACGACCCCTGGACCGCCTAAATCCGCCCCTGCCGGGCCCTGGTCTGAGTCAGTTGTAAAATTTGCCGCGACGCAAGTTTGGAGCGCGCAGGAGCTGCACAAATATTAATCAATAAACAATGACAAGTTAATAAACATATCATTTTAGCGCTCGCGCTGTTTCTGTCTGTTGTAAAATTTTATTGCTCCTAGCACCATCCTGTAGAACCAATAAAAGTTGAGCATGTCAAACACCAAAAAGATACAGATAGGCCAAACTTTTAAAACGGGCTCAATGACAATTCCAGGGTGCATGAAGCAATGATAAGTTTCGTACCAGTACCATGGCATGGTAACTATTCGAGTGGTAAAAAAGGTCACGAGCATTCCATATGCAGCTGTTTTGAATAGCTTCCCATCAGTAATGTGAAACTCATTTAGAATCCACCGCAAGTTCACAAACGGAGTGGAAGCTTCAGAAATAAGGCGCACAACGATGAAATACATCAGTTTGCCTTGGAAGTAAAGGCAGAGTCCAATCCCAGTGATGCCAGCGAGATGGTGCATCAAGCTACCCTTATCACTTCTCAGCTTTGGGTCCAGCAAAACGATGACAAGGTCAGCCACAAAATACCCTAGAGATACTTGAAGTGTTATAAAACCTAAGGAAGACTTCGAAAATGCACGGTATTCTCCAAGTAGTCCAAACGCCATAATGTAAAATGTGAACGCGACAACCACAACGGCGTGGACAGTAGAACCCAGTAGAGTGTCAAAATACTTCGTAGAGCGTTCTGGTATAGTTCCCCACACACCTCAGCCAGGTAGTGACGAATCCGCGGGCTTACGACAAAGCAAACGAATAAAGTGGTAATAAACGCCGCTACTGATACTGGATTGAGCAGATAGGGAAGTCTGTTGACCTCCATTATGAACAGCTTTTCCATAGCTAGTGCATCTGCTAATCAAAAATGACATGGATTTAACCAGTGCAGGCGCTTTATATCCAGCATTTTAAAGGGAGGGGTTTTGACACAATTATATTTTACATTGCTACATTGGGTTTTAATTGTGTTACACTAATTGTTTTGTCAGTGTTGTGGTGGTCGTTTTTTTGTACGTGCCTTTGCTGAGGAAATGTTGATTGGGTTTATGCCGGCTTGGTTTTAGGTGTTTTTTGGTAAGTTATAGTACGTCCCTAGGGCACAAGTAAATGTCGGTTTTCACAATAATATACGTCCTACATGTCGCTACTACGAACAGCGGTATTGTGGTTATAACCGAGAGCACTAACACGGTTTCGCGGTTTAAACAAATAACGAAAGGCGCTTTGTGTTGCAATACAAGTAGGGTAGTGCCAAGATCATGTCACAACGCCTCCGTAGAAACACCTCAACACCGCGAGACCACAGCGCTGTGCGCTTCATTGCGCGGAATTTCTGACTTACCGCATATCCATCTATACGTATACGTATCTTATATGGGCTAATTTTAATTCATTCTAAATTAATTTGCTCTAAACAATATATTATTACTAAGGTATGTTTATAGTGCTCTACAAATAGAATGAAAAACAGTTTTAGAACTTGCGTGTCTACTTTCAGATCATCGATACCAGCATGGATTGTTGTAATTATGAACCATAAGTTTCTGCTAGGGCTATACTGTCCTTTTTGCGCTAAAGAATACTATTTCTGGTAAGGAAAGACCACGCCCCGTTTCCCCATATTTCCAATCCAGCTCTCAGTCTGTGCATCTCCTTTTGATTCCGGGCTTTGTTTCTCGCAGCTACCATTGATATCGAAGGTTCATGACTATGAATATATAATGAGGGCGTGGTAGATAGTGGTTGCGCATGCGAAAATGAACCGCTTGTTGAGTAGCTACTTAACGGTTCACACTTTTAATTTCATGGTTATACTGGCACAGAGCAAGTGCAAGGTCCCAAAATGTACTTTACCATAGAGAAATGGTGTGGTATAAAGTGTTGAAAATAGGAAGTCAATAGCCTTAACCGTTCGGAAGTTATAGTGATTCAAACGCAAGGCAAATTTATATAACATTATAAATATATAACCGGAAACTGTCCCAATTATACTGATGGCTGTTAATTTTGCTTTATTGTTAATAATCTTATTAAGTTAAGTCTGTCATTTGCAGCCACAATAGATGCAGCATTTGGTGCTTTACTATCAAGGCTATAAATCTGCTAAATTCAATTGCAGCTGAGCTGGATGGGGCAGGGTGTTTGCAGCACAAAAAGTAGCCATAAATAGTGGCCACGTAGCTTATGCTGACCCCTAGTGGAGCTATTTCACGTCTTTTGATCGCTTACCTAATTACTTCCTACTCACATGCACCATTCGATCGCGCGGTAATAATAAATAACCACGCATCCAGAATTAAATTTCGTTATATATCTAGAACCCCCACTTTGACTGCACTGATGGAACGATGTGCAAGTTTACAAATCCACGAATGGTACATAGATTGCAGCATGCATTATGTCATTGTTCATATAGGACCCCTGGACCGCCTAAATCCGCCCCTGGTCTGAGTCAGTTGTAAAATTTGCTGCGACGCAAGGTTGGAGCGCGCGGGAGCAGCACAAATATTAATCAATAAACAATGACAAGTTAATAAACATATCATTTTAGCGCTCGCGCTGTTTCTGTCTGTTGTAAAATTTTATTGCTCCTAGCACCATCCTGTAGAACCAGTAAAGGTTGAGCATGTCAAACACCAAAAAGTTACAGATAGACCAAACTTTAAAATAGTCAGGCACAAGGACAATTCCGGCAGGGTGCATAAAGCAATGATAAGTTTCGTACCAGTACCATGGCATGGTAACTATTCGAGTGGTAAAAAAGGTCACGAGCATTCCATATGCAGCTGTTTTGAATAGCTTCCCATCAGTAATGTGAAACTCATTTAGAACCCACCGCAAGTTCACAAACGGAGTGGAAGCTTCAGAAATAAGGCGCGCAACGATGAAATACATCAGTTTGCCTTGGAAGTAAAGGCAGAGTCCAATCCCAGTGATGCCAGCGAGATGGTGCATCAAGCTACCCTTATCACTTCTCAGCTTTGGGTCCAGCAAAACGATGACAAGGTCAGCCACAAAATACCCTAGAGATACTTGAAGTGTTACAAAACCTAAGGAAGACTTCGAAAATACACGGTATTCTCCAAGTAGTCCAAACGCCATAATGTAAAATGTGAACGCGACAACCACAACGGCGTGGACAGTAGAACCCAGTAGAGTGTCAAAATACTTCGTAGAGCGTTCTGGTAGTTCCCCACACACCTCAGCCAGGTAGTGACGAATCCGCGGGCTTACGACAAAGCAAACGAATAAAGTGGTAATAAACGCCGCTACTGATACTGGATTGAGCAGATAGGGAAGACTGCTGTCCTCCATTATGAACAGCTTTTCCATAGCTAGTGCATCTGCTATTAATAATCAAAAATTGACATGGATTTAGCCAGTGCTGGCGCTTTATATTAAAGGAGAGTTTTCCAACAGTACACAATTTACACTACGCTATCAATTGCTACATTCTGTAGACAATTGTGTTATAAGTAATTGCTTTGTTGTGGTGTTCGGATTACTGTGAAAATGTCGTATTGCTTACTTTCGGTTTACTGTAGAAATGTTGTATGGGCTTATGCTGACGAAATGTTGTATGGGCTTATGCTCGGTTTACTGTGGAAGCGTTATGGGCTTATGCTTGGTTTTAGCATAGATATTTGATACATGGATTGGAAACCTCTCACGTGATCCATTAGGTTGCAATCCGCGTTTCGCTTTTTCGGTGCGTGGGCGTACAGCTATCCTAGCTTTTTGAGCCTTTTCTAGCACTTAACGCGTATTTTACTGGTAAGAAGTGTTCGTTTAGGTTAGTTGTCAATCTTTATACAACCCTACTCATTGTTAGGGCAGGTTGAACGTTGATTATAGTTCATAGACGGCTTGAAGGCGTATGAGCAATTCAGATACTTCACTACGAAAGCTATGAGGTTGACTAACCTACATGCAGGGGTGGCGCAACCGGGGGGGCAGGTCCGGCTTTGGCCGGACCAATCTTAATACTGAGCTTAAAAATATATAATTATACATGTATATATTAGTTTCTTAAATCCTAAGGAGGTTGCTGTTTATGTACAATGTATAACCACAATTTGTAAGTTTGTTTTGTGCGTCATAATTGCACAATATTACACTACGAAGTATGGCAGCTATCGATATAGAAAAAAATTTATGGCCACGCCCAAGCCGGACCAATGCTGAATTGCTTCCGCCACCCCTGACATGTAACTGTAGCGTGCAGTTCTTAGCTGCTATATAAGGCCCACTGTTTGTGCGACTGTAACACGTTTTCGTATGCACGCCTAAAAGACTGAAAAGTGTAGTGCACACATCGTGGTGTATGGCTTTCTGCTTGTCGTACTATGTATGAGCCGGTACGTGTTTAAAATTTTTGCGTAACACGTAATATACACAGCAAGGCTTTGTGGGACTGTACCGTGAGTACGGTAAGTCGCATAGAAACCATCTAAGCAGTCACAGCAAAAAACGCATCAAATCAATTATTGATTCCGCAACAGATTTTAAATCAATTGTTAAATCAACGCATGATTTCACAGCAAAATCAAGTGCACACTTGATTTGCAATTGATTTTACTGTGAAATCAATTGTGAATCAATAATTGATTTGACGCGTTTTTTTGCTGTGAGTTTCTGATACTTCCCTACAAAAGCTATTAGGTTGCCAACGTACACCTGTCATATGTCTGTAGCGTGCAGCTCGTAGCGTGCAGAGCCGGCGGAAGGTCTAAAATTCAACCCAGGCAAGAGGAGGGGTGTCAAGTAGGGGGAGGGAGCGGGAGGGGGATGTGCCCCCTCCCGCGCGAAGCGCGGAAGCTTTTGAAGTATATGTAATTGGTACATGTACATGAAATTAGTTTCGTACCCAGACCCAAGTGTACGTAACGGTACGAGATTAACAAAGTCCACGAAAGCTTTAATTTATCACGAAGCGAATTACATGTATATTTATTTAAAAGCCCCAAAATCTACCCAGGCAATTGCCTGGGTTGCCTAGTGGGCTCCGCCGGCCATGGCGTGTAGGGTGTTCGGTGCTATGTAATGCCCACAGCCCACTGTTTTTTGTGGGACTGTAACACGTTTTTATATGCACGCCTGTGAATTAGAAGACTGAAAAGTGGAGTTCACACGTCGTGGTAGTTGGGCGTGGCCCGCCCTTCGCGTATTGGCGGAAGGTCGGGTTGCAAGCCTATACCAAGATTTGTTCTGGAGTGTTATGTAATATCGTTGTGAATATCGCACATTCGGGTTGTGATTATTGAGCGTTAGATTACGTGGTGATAATGTCTGCAGAGCAGCTGCTCAAGATATGTACATGTATTGCTTCGGGTGCGAGTTGGGCATGGCCCGCCCTTCGCATTGTTGTTCAGGCTTCATAGTAGCAGGGTAGCACAACTCTTTAGTAGCCTCTGTAACACATTCGCAAACAAAAGCAATGTTTGTCCGCTCCATGAAAATTCATATACATGTACATGTAAGTTATAATTAAATGGAAAGAACAGCTGCCTATCATTATCTCACATCAGCCGCTAATTGGGTGATAATGGGACGCTGCAATCCGATTGGACTGCAATCCCCGTTGCAGCAGAACAAATCCAGGTATAGGCTTGCAACCCGACCTTCCGCCAATACGCGAAGGGCGGGCCACGCCCAACTAACGTCGTGGTGTATGGGGATGTGCGTAACAGACTTATACACAGCTAGCCATAAAACCCCAACTAAAGACCACTTCCGGCGAAACTCGGACTTCACGTAACTAATGACTTCTTCATTGCTGGGTTTCCAATCCATGTAGGTGGTTTTTGGTAAGTTACGTTCCTAGGGCAAATGTCAGTTTTCACAATAATAAACGTCCTATATGACGCTCTTAACTACATACGAGTATATATTAAAGCACATACTACTCTATAGTAAACGAGGCGTGTACACTATCAAGGTCTCGTACCCAGACCCAAATGTTATGGTAAGCGATAATCTATATTTAGGTCTGGGTACGAAACCATGTGGGTCCGATATTTTTTCCTGTACATGTAAGTTATATCAAGGATAGGAAGCCCGCATTGAACACTCGTATAAAATTTTGTCGTACCCACCGTCAAAACTTAGGCTTCTTTAGCCTTTTTGGAGGTTTTTACCTGCTGTACTAAGCTTTTTGTGTGTTTGTTCATGTATGTAATAATAGTCAGTGCCTATCGAAATCATTATTTGGCACATGGCGCCTCGGTGTGCTGGCTTGTTTCTGTACAGATGGGCCAATTTTTATCGCAACGACTTTGCCATGTAGCCCACGGAGATTTATAGGCCAAGTTCGTCTCTCAGGAGTCAGGTCTTAGAGGCATTGAGTTTGGCAGATTTTGTCTCGAAAAAGTGCTAGTTTTGTGGGCAGGCTTGTCAGGTCCCGCGTGGACCTGGTGTTAAAGCTTTGTAACAAGAAACCATCAGACATCCAGCTCAATGCTCATTGATATTATAAAGCGACCTTCTTTAAATTTATTTATTTCTAAGCATGGTGCATTCTTGAATACATCTCGTGCGCACAGAAATACATACATTCCGTCCACTAATATAACGAACTCAACTACCACTCGGAGTTGATCTTTCAGTCCGGAATAGTGTCATAATCTCAACTATACAACCACCTGAGTCTCTAGTTCTATAAGACCTTCAACCGCCCAGCGTAAGAGATATAATTGTTGTTATACCACCGGAAAATCTGCTATGTGTAATAATGGATGCAAATATGCAATAGCTCTTTTTAATCGTTTTCGCGTAGGTGTTGTTTGTTAATTTGCAAGCCAATTTAACCCAACATTCCTCCTTACGTGACGCGGCGTGACGTATCATGCAATAATTGCTCATTAGAACAAGTCGTACGCAAGGGTGTGGCTACGCCAGACTACTTTGGAGGGGACGAGGTGGGTGCTAACAAATTTACCCTGCCAGCAAACCATTTTTTTTCTGGAAGCTGGCTATCTAATTGTGTCACACGAAGAAGGTAATTACGTCTTGAGAGGGTAAACCTGCATGATGTGAGTAGCGTTGATGCTCCTTTTGAAGCCCACCCCATTAAGCGCATGCGCGATGGATGATATAGTCTCACCGCGTGGTGTGATTTGTCTTTTGCCATTTCTTCCTATAGTGGATAGGGAGAAGTAGCGTACTCCGGTGGAGCTTGAATCTCCAAGGTGAATAATGCTTTTTATGTATTCTGATTTCAGCTTGGCCTGTAAGTAACAGCTTTTTTTTTTCTTTTCAGCGAGGAAACCAAACTGTTAAAGATGGAAGAGTGAGTTAAGACCCCTGTTCTTTATGTTTCCGTTTCACCAAAGGCTTTTCTATCTTGTAGAGGTGCCAATCAAGGTATGAGCATAAAGGATGCTCTTAAGGAAGTACTGAAGACTGCACTCATCCACGATGGACTGGCTAAGGGTTTAAGAGAAGGCGTGAAAGCGCTCGACAAGTTAGTGTGAATAATCGTTGTGTGCTCCTTGACACTCGTGATGATAACTGAGCTCCCTCTACTGAAAAAAGTTGTGCGGATAACGCTCATCCGGAATCACTATGTCTGAAGTGTCACTTTTTGACCACTATTTTTGAGCAGCTGTTTTATGTCCTGTTCTTTCTTCAGACGTCAGGCGTTGTTGTGTGTCTTGGCGAAGAACTGTAGTGAAACCAACTACAGCAGGCTGGTGGAGGCGCTCTGCAATGAGCACCAGATTAAACTACTCAAGGTAAGATGCGAGACTCGGGCGTTAAAAAACAATTTGTTGTGGGAGAATGATGAAAAGGTTTACAAACCATCTTTCGGGGCTGATATGTCTTGATGATATATACCTCTGACAACCTGACTTCCCTATTGTACAATTTTCTGAACCACTCGGCCCTTAACTTCAGGGTAGGAATAAATTTTGTGTTTCCCCCATATCATTTTTGGATCAGGTGGAGGACAAAGAAGAGCTAGGAGAGTGGGTAGGGCTTTGCAAGATAGACAAAGAAGGAAAACCCAGGAAGGTCGTGAAATGCAGCTGTGTTGTGGTGAAGGTAAATTTAGTTGGATCAATAGTAAATGTCTTACACGTTTTCTTACTACTAATAGGATATTGGAGTTGACAGCGAGGCGTGGACCGTAGTGCAGGAGTACATCAAATCGAAGGGTGCTAACGTTTAGTCTCTCTGCCTCGATTGCCTGAAATTATGTGAATGAATTTCATCAATATTTTCACATGTCTAAATTTTGGCGAAAGTTGTATCGGAAATAATCGATTGGGGCGAAAACCTGTGGGACGACCTCTTGATATATGAGCGAGCAAGTCTCCCTCCCTCCATATGCTTACTGTTAAATTTGCATGCCATGTAGTTAAATATTGACATGGCACACGCAAACCACGTTAAATCCTTTGTCAACACTTAACTGTGATAACCGTGCGTACACATGGCAATTCGGATGGAAGTTGCGATGTATGATTAAACAGCGTACAGACAGACGGCGGAGTTAAACACTCTAGCGGTATAATGCACATGTCACAGCGGGCTGTATGTCATCCTGAAGGTAAAGAGAGGAAGTTAGGTACTAATTAGATTAACTACTTTGTGCTTCCTTACCCACAGATGAGCAGCAGAATGACTCCCAGCGGAATTGCAACAACTGGTTGGCTCGCGAGATCCAGAACATCCCACAACGGATTGCCCATCCTTTGTCTCGCCAAATTATCAGCGTCGCCAAAGAACGTTCTGGCTTCACACGTGTATGAAAATATGTAATTACGTTAAAATACGTTTGAATCCGCAAGTGGGCGGGGCTGACAATTGATATCTTAGCAACCGACCAGTCGTATACTTTTAGCCCTACCCATGGAGAACCAAAATACTCTTGAGGAGGTTATAGTTGAGAGGTGCAGAACGGGCGATGCTGCAGCTCTTCAATCCATCCTCCTACAGTCGCCTCAAATTGACTTGAACTTTATTACGGACGGGGGAGTTACATTACTTATGCATGCCCTTGTGGGCCTTGGTGGTAAGCGACTTGTTTGTTATTCCTTTGCTATCGCGTGATCTAGCTGAACAAGCTGATATTGTTATTGCAGAGGGTTCCAGCACAACTCAAGGTTGCTTTGAGATCTGTCAGATGCTTATTCAGGCAGGTGCTGTGGGCAATCTAACAAGTGCAGATACAGCTTATGGGAGGACAGCTGCGCACTGGGCAGTCCACTACAGGCAGCACCAGATCCTCGACTTGCTCATACAGGCAGGCAAGTGTATGAGGGTGGGCAGGTTGGATGGAAAGAGGGTGGGCAGGTGGGATGGTATGAGGGTGGGCAGGTGGGATGGTATGATGGTGGGCAGGTGTGTTGGCTTTGTCCTGGCAGTTCCAACTGTCCCTCCTCTGGAGGAATAATTTATAGAGCTAACTGTATGGCTTCATCGTGGGTGTCATAAGGGATTGGGTATGGCTCTGCTAGACAAGATGGGGGGCTAGCTGGCTGATGCCCGGGACCAGCTAGACCCTATCCCTCCCCTTCACATTCATGCACACAATAGGCTGCGACCTCACTGCATTGGATCGGACTGGCATTTCTCCATTTCACCTTGCTATTGTGGAGAAGGCCACCCTGTGTCTGCAGGTAGCCATAAGCCTCGAGCCACGTGAGATCCTGGAGTGTTCTGACGCTGAAGGCAGGAGTCCCCTCATGCTGGCTGTCCAGACCAATGATGCAGATGTCTGTCAGCTTCTGATCCAGGCAGGGTGCAACACAAACGCCTCCCACCACATTACGGGACAGACGCCCCTCCACCTAGCCGTGGAGATTAACAATACGGTGGTTCAGGAGCTGCTGCTGAAAGGCGGGGCTGTCTTGAGCTTTGACGCCAGTGGTGTCACTCCTGTTCACCTGGCAGCTCTCTTGGATAGTGAGGAAACCCTCGACATTTTCGCAGAGCTGGTTGGCCTTGAGGTTCTTGATCTTGCAGATGCCAAAGGGTTAACTCCTCTGATGCATGCGTGTGCACATGGCAATGAAAAGACTGTCAAATATCTTATTAAAAAGAAGGTAAGGTAATGCTGAGTGCAGTGGTGGTGATAAGAGAAGGGAGTGGTGTGATTGAGATTAGAGATGGGGTGAGATAAGGAAAGGTGGTGTGGGCAGAGGTACTAGGAGATGGGTGAGATAAGAGAAGGGAGATGGTGTGGGTGAGATAAGAGAAGTGGGTGAGATATGAGAAGGAGGCTAAGAGGATTTTCTCTGTAGCAACTTCCCTTTCTCACTACTACCTTTTATTGCAGCCATCATTGTAGTTGAAATGGCCTTCATCTCATACTGGTTACTTTCTTGCAGGTTGATGTAAGAGCTCGTGATGCAGAGGGGAAAAGCTGTCTTCATTGGGCTGCTGGAAGCATCTATCCAATGGCACCCAAGTGTCTGAATCTTGTCATCAAGAAGGCACAAGACCTTTTATATGTGGCTGATATTGCTGGGAAGACAGCCCTGCACTCATGCGCTAGTGGTGGCACCGTGGATACCCTTAGAGCTCTGCTTGAATGTGGGCTCCCTGATGTCATGGCAACCGATGAAGAGCAGCGCACTGCAGTACACTGGGCAGCTGGTTAGTTAGCACGTGCACACACACAGATGCACACGTGCACATACCAGGGCACACATGTTTACATGCTGTTGATGAGATGTCAAGTGTAAAAGTTTTTGTAACAAACCACATATAACAGAAGCCATGCATACGCACTGTTGTGTGCTATTGACAAGGCAAAAAAGTTTTACCTTGAGTATACTGAATAGCGTATACTGACATAGCGTGCTCCTGGAGTATACTGAGCATGCTCCCAGGAGTATACTGAGCGTGCTCCTGGAGTATACTGAGCGTGCTCCTGGAGTATACTGAATAGCGTGCTCCTGGAGTATACTGAGCATGAGTATACTGAATAGCGTGCTCCTGGAGTATACTGAGCATGCTCCTGGAGTATACTGAGCATGCTCCCAGGAGTATACTAAGCATGCTCCCAGGAGTATACTGAGCATGCTCCCAGGAGTATACTGAGCATGCTCCCAGGAGTATACTGAGCATGCTCCCAGGAGTATACTGAGCGTGCTCCTGGAGTATACTGAGCATGCTCCTGGAGTATACTGAGCATGCTCCCAGGAGTATACTAAGCATGCTCCCAGGAGTATACTGAGCATGCTCCCAGGAGTATACTGAGCATGCTCCCAGGAGTATACTGAGCATGCTCCCAGGAGTATACTGAGCGTGCTCCTGGAGTATACTGAGCATGCTCCTGGAGTATACTGAGCATGCTCCCAGGAGTATACTAAGCATGCTCCCAGGAGTATACTGAGCATGCTCTCAGGAGTATACTGAGCATGCTCCCAGGAGTATACTGAGCGTGCTCCTGGAGTATACTTAGCGTGCTCCTGGAGTATACTGAGCATGCTCCTGGAGTATACTTAGCGTGCTCCTGGAGTATACTGAGCATGCTCCTGGAGTATACTGAGCATGCTCCCAGTAGTACACTGTCTCTCATTTCCTTACTGCAGCATGTGGCAACTCAGATGTCCTTGCAGTCCTAGCTGAGTGTGGCTGTCCAGTGTCCACACCCGACATTTACAGTGCATATCCAGTTCACTACGCAGTACAGGGGACCTCACTTCCCATTGGTAAGAAGCTGTAATAACCCCTGGGGATAAATATATACTGTACATGTATTTCATCACTTCCACACACATATTATAACATACACATGCTTACCCATACTGTGCATACATACACATGCTTACCCATACTGTGCATACATACACATGCTTACCCATACTGTGCATACATACACATGTTTGCCCATACTGTGCATACATACACATGTTTGCCCATACTGTGCATACATACACATGTTTGCCCATACTGTGCATACATACACATGCTGTGCATACATACACATGCTTACCCATACTGTGCATACATACACATGTTTGCCCATACTGTGCATACATACACATGTTTGCCCATACTGTGCATACATACACATGTTTGCCCATACTGTGCATACATACACATGTTTGCCCATACTGTGCATACATACACATGTTTGCCCATACTGTGCATACATACACATGTTTGCCCATACTGTGCATACATACACATGTTTGCCCATACTGTGCATACATACACATGTTTGCCCATACTGTGCATACATACACATGCTGTGCATACATACACATGCTTACCCATACTGTGCATACATACACATGCTTACCCATACTGTGCATACATACACATGTTTGCCCATACTGTGCATACATACACATGTTTGCCCATACTGTGCATACATACACATGTTTGCCCATACTGTGCATACATACACATGCTTACCCATACTGTGCATACATACACATGTTTGCCCATACTGTGCATACATACACATGTTTGCCCATGCTGTGCATACATACACATGCTTACCTATACTGTGCATACATACACATGCTTACTGTGCATACATACACATGCTTACCCATACTGTGCATACATACACATGCTTACCCATACTGTGCATACATACACATGTTTGCCCATACTGTGCATACATACACATGCTTACCTATACTGTGCATACATACACATGCTTACTGTGCATACATACACATGCTTACCCATACTGTGCATACATACACATGTTTGCCCATGCTGTGCATACATACACATGCTTACCCATACTGTGCATACATACACATGCTTACCCATACTGTGCATGCATACACATGCTTACCCATACTGTGCATATATACACATGTTTGCCCATACTGTGCATACATACACATGCTTACTGTGCATACATACACATGTTTGCCCATACTGTGCATACATACACATGTTTGCCCATACTGTGCATACATACACATGTTTGCCCATGCTGTGCATACATACACATGCTTACCCATACTGTGCATACATACACATGTTTGCCCATGCTGTGCATACATACACATGCTTACCCATACTGTGCATACATACACATGTTTGCCCATGCTGTGCATACATACACATGCTTACTGTGCATACATACACATGCTTACTGTGCATACATACACATGCTTACCCATACTGTGCATACATACACATGCTTACCCATACTGTCACATGCTTACTGTGCATACATACACATGCTTACCCATGCTTAAGGTGAACAAAGTGAAGAGACTTTGAGTTTCAGTCTGAACTGTTTGAAATGCCTGGAGGCTTTGCTTGATAAAGAAGCCCCAGCTGACAGCAGAGACAGCAGTGGCTTGCAACCACTGCATTGGGCAGCACAATACCCAAGTTAGTTCAGTACATAATACCCAAGTTAGTTCAGTATACACAATACCCAAGTTAGTTCAGTACACAATACCCAAGTTAGTTCAGTACACAATACCCAAGTTAGTTCAGTACACAATACCCAAGTTAGTTCAGTACACAATACCCAAGTTAAGTTAGTTTCAAGAGTACATACATAAGTAAGTAAGTGCTCCATTTGGAAGTATTGCTACAGGTTGTATAGAAGTGCTCCATTTGGAAGTAGTGCTACAGGTTGTATAGAAGTGCTCCATTTCTCAATCAGACAATCAACAAGCCTTGTCTCTCCTGGTGGACCATGGAGCTGACCCTGCTGCTCAGGACAATGAAGGTCTCACAGGTATGGTACGTGTGCATAGCTGGGGTCAATGAAGGCATCAATGGAGGCATTTTAGGGGTGATGTATTGTGCATAGCTTTAGTAGCTAGTGCAAAGGCCTCAAGATAGGAGTGGTTCTCAATACGTGTACAGTAGTTCTGTTGTTGGGAGAGGTTGTCGGTGGGGAATCGATGATGGGTGCTTTGTTGCTGGGGAGCTGTTGGTAGGGAGTTGTTATGGGTGGCGGGATCAAGAGGTGATGTCACTTCACAGCCCCACTGTCTCCTCACCCTCTACCAAGGCCTCCATATATCAGCTGGCCAGGGTCATGTCGAGAACTGCCAGTACCTGATTGACAGAACAGGAGGGACCATTGCTAGTGTGCTGGACTCCAGGGGCCGCACAGCTCTGCACAGTGCCACAGAGAACGGGCAGCTGGAAAGTATGAAATACCTTCTGTCTCTTGGGTTCTCAGCAGATTATCAGGATAATGATGGCAGGAGGTATGTGTGTGTACATGGTGTGCATACAGATAGTGATGGCAGGAGGTATGTGTGTGTACATGGTGTGCATACAGATAGTGATGGCAGGAGGTATGTGTGTACATGGTGTGCATACAGATAGTGAGGGCAGGAGGTATGTGTGTACATGGTGTGCATACAGATAGTGAGGGCAGGAGGTATGTGTGTACATGGTGTGCATACAGATAGTGAGGGCAGGAGGTATGTGTGTGTACATGGTGTGCATACAGATAGTGAGGGCAGGAGGTATATGTGTGTACATGGTGTGCATACAGATAGTGATGGCAGGAGGTATGTGTGTGTACATGGTGTGTGGCAGGAGGTATGTGTGTGTACATGGTGTGCATACAGATAGTGAGGGCAGGAGGTATGTGTGTACATGGTGTGCATACAGATAGTGAGGGCAGGAGGTATGTGTGTGTACATGGTGTGCATACAGATAGTGATGGCAGGAGGTATGTGTGTATACATGGTGTGCATACAGATAGTGATGGCAGGAGGTATGTGTGTGTACATGGTGTGCATACAGATAGTGATGGCAGGAGGTATGTGTGTGTACATGGTGTGCATACAGATAGTGATGGCAGGAGGTATGTGTGTGTACATGGTGTGCATACAGATAGTGATGGCAGGAGGTATGTGTGTGTACATGGTGTGCATACAGATAGTGAGTTCAGTGTGTGCAAATATGTGTATTTATCTGTGTATGTGTAACCCTAACCCTAACCCTAACCCTAACCCTAACCCTAACCCTAACCACATTACCACCTCCCCACCCCCACCCCCACACCACCACACAGTCCAGTCCATGTAGCTGCTGGTGCTGGGATGACTGCTGCACTTGAGGTCTTGGCATCTTGTGGGGCTGACCTCTCCCAAAAGACTGCGTATGGAACTTCAGCACTGCATGAGGCAGCTGCAAATGGACATGCAGGTATGCTAATGTGCAGCCTCAACTGGTACAGTAATGTTTGGCCAGCCTGCACTGTTAGGCTGGTGTGCAGCCTCAACTGGTACATTAGTGTCTCCATTTTGTCCCCCCCCCCCCCCCGGACTTTAATAAACACACATGCACACATGCACACACACATGTACACATACACACGTGTACACACACATGTACACACACATGTACACATACATGTACACACACGTGTACACACACGTGTACACACACTTGCACACACACGTGCACACACACATGTACACATAAATACACGTGCACACACTACAGATGCTCTCAGATATCTTATTACATGTGGCTTGGCTGTGGATGAGCCCATTGGATCCAATGGTACCACACCCCTCCACTATGCTGTTAGTGGAAAACATATAGACTGCATTGGTGTTCTCATCTCATGTGGGGCCAACGTGAACTGTGTGATGTCATCAGAAGAGGTGAGCTATGATACCTCTACCCATGGAGCAAAGAATATGGGGCGTGAGGGGTGGGAGGGGGGGGGGACCTAATTATTAAAATTTGGGAACCTAATTATTAAAAACATGATAAACCTCCACTATTATAATGAATCGGGTTGGCTGGTGGTATTAGAGAACACCCTGAGTCATGTGATAGCCATGTGACCCACAATTATTGGCTGAATCTGTGATTATGTAATATGGTAGCTAACCTCCACCTCTGGTTCCCAGGGCAATCTCTTCACACCCGTTGATCTGTGTGAAGAAAACAGTGAGATTCTGGAGTTGCTGGTTCAGCAAGGGGGTGTGTCAGGTGCTGTTTCCACTGCTGCTGAGGCCCAGGGTCAGAAGGTAAGGGGAAGGGAGGAGGTATTATGAGGGAAGGGGAGGAGGTATTATGAGGGAAGGGGAGGAGGTATTATGAGGGAAGGGGAGGAGGTATTATGAGGGGAGGAGGTATTATGAGGGAAGGGGAGGAGGTATTATGAGGGGAGGAGGTATTATGAGGGAAGGGGAGGAGGTATTATGAGGGGAGGGGGAGGAGAGGTATTATGAGGGGGAGGGGAGGAGGATTTATGCAGGGATGAGGTATGTAGAGATGAGGTATGTAGAGATGAGGTATGTAGAGATACAGATAGTGCAGTGGGTGTTGGGTGGGTGTGGTTACATGTAGTGAGGTGAGCATGTTGGGGTGGGTGTGGGTACATGTAGTGAGGTGGGTGTGGCTACATATAACTTCCCATACTTCCCACTATCTATCGCCTTGGTCCCAGCCCACTGGAGGGGACATTCCCAATATGGAGCCAGGCTTGGAGGATGATGCCTCTGCTATAACCAAGAAGGCACAAATGATGGCAGCAGAGATTGTGGAGGCCGTGATTACATCACCAAAGGAGGCGGAGCCCATAAGAGGAGGTAAGAAGTGGGAGTGTACCTAAATCATGCTTGACTGTACCTTCCCAAACAGATGGCTCACAAATGGAACAAGAGAGAATGCCACAGCCCAGAACAGTACCCTCCCACACCACTGATCATCACCACACCGCCGATCACCATGGTGATGACTCTGTGTCTGAGGTGCAGCAGGTGTCCAACCCACAAGAGGGGGTTCCCCTTTCGCAGCGCCCAAAAATGAACTCAGTACAGCCTGAGCCTTCCAGCTCCTCTTCACGACCCCAGACAAGTCAGACTGAATCGTTGAGAGCCAAGAGCCAACTGGATGTGTGTAGGATGCACACACATACACACACTGCCACCACATGCACACACACACACACACACACACACTGCCACCACATGCACTAAAAGCTAAATCACATACACAGAACATGTGGGGCGACGACATGTTACAGTAACTTAATATTTCAGTAAATCATCAGAAAACTTAACTTTTACTGAGATTTTAATCCTGAAGTTTGTGCAACATGTCATTCCATGAACACTGGCCTTAATGCACCACCACCAGACAATTACTCCCCCCCCCCCCCCCCCCCAAATTAGAAGAAACGTGGAATTTTGGAAAGAGCATTTAGTGTCCTCAAGAGAACAAGATCTCCACCACCTGGGTCCATTCTGTCCTCAACTGTTGGATTCTATTCGGCGCACGCCACCATGCTAGCAGCTGCAATAATTGGTGGGCTAAATATAGAATGAGGAAGCCACACCCATTACTCATGGACCTTGCAGGTACACCATTAGGAGACAAGGCCACTGAGGTAGCTGTGAAGGTTGTCACGGATACTGCCGAGGAACTTAAGAGGCTGGCAGCAGCAGCAGAGAAAGAGTTGCCAGGTATGGTGGTGTGGTACTGGTAGAGAAAGAGTTGCCAGGTATGGTGGTGTGGTACTGGTAGAGAAAGAGTTGCCAGGTATGGTGGTGTGGTACTGGTAGAGAAAGAGTTGCCAGGTATGGTGGTGTGGTACTGGTAGAGAAAGAGTTGCCAGGTATGGTGGTGTGGTACTGGTAGAGAAAGAGTTGCCAGGTATGGTGGTGTGGTACTGGTAGAGAAAGAGTTGCCAGGTATGGTGGTAGTGTGTTTGCAGTGCATATGGTGTTGTGCATGTGTGGGTATATGCTTGCTTCGATACCTTTGATCATGGAATTGTTTATTAATTTAAGTTATTAATATAATATTAGCTATCCTATCAGTACTGACTACACGCTCTCCTGTGCAGATCTTGTGTGGCTTCAAGAGAAGACCCCCACACCGCCCCCACCAGTTGTGAAGGTTCCCACCCCTGAGCCCCCCGCACCCCCCCACCCCTGATATTGAGGTGGACCCCCAGGAGAGAAGGTTAAGGAAGGCACTAGGTAGGTGTGGCCACTTGTTTAGCCATGCTAAATGACTTATCAGGTAATGGCCAGTGCATGTGCTGGGTTGATAAGAACATACATGAGCGTACAGTGGCGGGGGGGGGGGGGGGGGAGGGGGGAGGGGGCGGGGGCTGCATGATAAGGACATACATGAGTGTACAGTGGCGGGGGGGAGGGGGCGGGGGCTGCATGATAAGGACATACATGAGCATACAGTGGCAGGGGGGAGGGGGGGCTGCATGATAAGGACATACATGAGCATACAGTGGCGGGGGGAGGGGGGCTGCATGATAAGGACATACATGAGCATACAGTGGTGGGGGGAGGGGGCGGGGGCTGCATGATAAGGACATACATGAGCGTACAGTGGCGGGGGGGGGGGGGGGAGCGGGGGCTGCATGATAACTCATTCTCAACTCTCCCAAAACAGCTCAGATGGATATGACCAAGTCCCCAGGCTATCTTGCAGCAGAGGAGCTGCTCAGGGCCCAGGCCACACACAATAAGCTGAGCAGGCAGTTCCAGGAAGCCAGACTGAAGGAGCAGCTGGCAGAGATGAGGGCTGACTTCAGCAGCCAAGAGGCCATTGAAAGGCTGGCCCGTGACCTGGAGAAGCAGAAGATGGATAACAAGATCAAAGCTGTCACGGCAACCTCCGAGGTAGTGTCCATGATTACCATGGCAACACGACAGTCTTGGATAGCATGGTTTCAATGGCAGCAGTATGTCACCTAGCATGTTGCACGAGTCCCATGGCAATTCCATGCATATAGTTTGCTAGCATGCCCCCCCCCTCCCCCCCCCTCCCCCCCCCCCCCCCCCCCCCCATGTATAGCATAGCCCCTCATGACTTGTATCACATTTCTCCTACAGCAAATAACTGATACCATTGACAACCACCTGGCACTGGCCAGAGTTGAAAATTCAAAGGTGTCAAACATCATGGCAGATATGAAGATCCATCCTCGCCCGACTGTGGCCCAGTGGTTGCAGCAGAAGCAGGAACAGAGAAAGATTGCACTGCAAACGGCGCTGATGTCATGGGACATGTGAGCGCATCACACACACATCACATGATGTCATGGGACATCACAAATGTACCACATAATATTCTATGTGCGGAAATTAAATGTGCGAAATTGTGACACACATTTGAGGTAATCATTTTCATCCCACACAGAGACAAGAAGAAGAGGGATACTTCCATCCTTGTACAGCAGGTGGTGACATCACAAAGGGCCTTACAGCACGCAGCCTGGGGGGCCAGGAAGGAACTCATGGCCAAGCTGAGGACCATGAAGGAAGGGGATGTGATCGAAGGTCCTAACCGGCAGACCATTGCTGACCTCAAAGCGGGTACATGACAGCTGCCCTAACATGCCCCTACCCCATGACAGCTGCCCTAACCTGCCCCTACCCCATGAAAGCTGCCCTAACATGCCCCTACCCCATGACAGCTGCCCTAACCTGCCCCTACCCCATGACAGCTGCCCTAACATGCCACACCCCCATGTTCCTCTTGCCCAGACCTACACAAGAAGTACCACAGACTGTTGCAGCAGCAGCAGTCATTTCCCAAGCCTCCAAATGCGCACAAGAAAACATTTCAAAGACGTGTTGAGGCCATCAAACCACCTCGTCCATCCCACACTAAGCACACCACCTCCATAAGCACCATTCGTTTTACACGTAGGTCTTTTGTTGACATGAGTGTATTGCTAAAAGGGTCTACCCAACCCTCTCTCTGCCTCTTCCCCAACCATCTTTACATATAGCAAACAATGTCCTCCAGTTCAGGGAACGGTCTACATCAGAGGCCAGTGGTGGCAAGTCTGACTGCAAGCAGCATATGTGGCAGCTGGGAGAGGGTTTTGGTGAGAGCTAGGGTGGAAAACGAGAGGGTGAGGGAGGTATATAAGAGGAAAGGGAGGAAAGAGGAAGGTAGGGGGACGAAGAAGAGAGCAGTGTTTTATTCATCACCCACAGGTTCTGGAAAGGTGGGACTTAAAATGGGTCATCCCAAAAGCCAAGCTGCATCAAGAGCGATAGGGCCGAAGACTGTCCATGCTGAAAGAACCTTAGTGTTCCTGCCACCTGACAAGTACAAGGGCAGCGGGACCAGGAGACTGCCTCCTCAGCAGCAGCAGCCTCCTCGGGTCCCCAGTCTGCAGCCACAGCGCTCCAACGTGCATATCCAGGCTCTGAACTTTGAGGTGATGGAACCTAGGAGAATCAGAGGTGGTCTTGCGACATCCAGTCGAGTGCAGTACCACACACTGGCAGGATCAGTTAGCAGGCATGGGGGCCAACAGCAGACCAGGCAAAACATGTCTGCAGGTTCTGTACTGCCAATGGAAGTCATCAACAGTCCTAGGACTAATCAATTAACTGCTGCCATAGCATCATAACATGACTGGATTAACATCTTGTCACATGATTGGATTAACATCTTGTCGCATGACTGGATTAACATCTTGTGGATTATAAAGCAGACATCTTGTCACATGATAGCTTTCCTTTTTGTGTCCCTAGCAAATCATGTGTTTTGTGTGTATTGTATTATGATTCATTTTGTGCTTGCCGACATTATGTTATTATCCTCTAAATGTTTAATATAGTAGATCCAAACATAAGGGTAAATATATGCCCATACCTTAGAGAAAATAAAGCGTATACATTGGATTGTTCACTGACACAACCGCTAAATCTAATAGTTCGAATATTTAATCTAATTAAAGCAGGTGAACGAAACGAACATCGTTTTACAGTATAAACAATTTACAAATTTTTATGCACGTTAACTCAGACATTGCTCTTTCAGCGTTACATAATGGACTATGATTACATGTAATAGTTAATAATAGCAGCTGTACGTGTTAAATGGATGCGTCACTAGACATTCGCCTGCATCAAGTCAAGCACGGAAACTTGAAGGTACGCGCTTTGCGAACAGCTACTCTAGAGGATAGGCCTAGTAGATCAACGGCCGGGCTAATTAGTCACTTATCTACTAAGTATAGGCTCCTGTCTGTGTGCTGCGTTCATATTGTGCACACAGGCGGTTACCGACCTTCTCAAAAGCGGTGCTAGGGACGATGTGCAGAACAGGGAAGGAGAGTACCCGGCACATGTGTACGCCAAAAGAAAAGACTTCCACTGCCTCATAGCCTTGCTCCTCTATGGCAACCCTAAGTTCATAGATATCGCTAACAAAGATGGTCTGACTCCTCTGCACATTGCAGTAGAGGTGTGTGTTGTGTGTGTGTGTGTGTGTGTTGTGTGCGTGTAAGTAATGTTTGCAATGACCTATATCATGCATGGCATGGTGCCCCTCCCCCCCCCTTTACAGGGCAGGGACCATGACTGTGTCTCTCTGCTTCTCGCCATGGGGGCAAACGTCAATGCAATTGATGGACGTCGGCACCAGACCTCACTGGATATTGCATTAAATAATTATGATGAGCAACTAGTGAGGCTTCTTGTTGGTGTGGGTGGTAAACAGTTTGGAGCCATACAAAAGGTAAAGTGTATAGTTGTCATGTGATCTTGTGAACTCCACCTTTACCACTTCACCCCCACCACCATACTCTCCTACAAACTGGGTATGTGTGTGTGTGTGTGTGTGTGTGTGTGTGTGTGTGTGTGTGTGTGTGTGTGTGTGTGCTCTCCACAGGAAGATGATTCAGATGGAGCAGTGCCTGCACCAAGTAAGGTTTCCACTAATAACATTGTGCATGTGACGTCATGTGGCATACATGTGACATCATGTGGTGTACATGTGACATCATGTGGCATACATGTGACATCATGTGGTATACATGTGACATCATGTATGGTATGACAGGTTGTCGCAATACACCTTGTGGCAGGCACGACATCTTGTGATATGTTATGGCACACGTGTGATGTGTTATGGCACACATGTGATGTGTTATGGCACACATGTGATGTGTTATGGCACACATGTGATGTGTTATGGCACACATGTGATGTGTTATGGCACACATGTGATGTGTTATGGCACACATGTGACGTGTTATGGCACACATGTGATGTGTTATGGCACACGTGTGACGTGTTATGGCACACATGTGATGTGTTATGGCACACGTGTGACGTGTTATGGCACACATGTGACGTGTTATGCATATTGCAGTTCCATTGAAGGAGCTATAAATCATTGGGCTGATTGAATATATGTACCTGTAAATCAATTATAGGTGGTAACCGGTAATTTATTTCCTCCAAATTGGACTGTTTGCATCAGAGGTGGAATTTACAGGATTGAAAATAGGGTTTGTATAGGTTAAATAGTTGATGAATGTATACAACCTTTTGAACCCTACATGTATAAATGTATAAGTATGCTCAAAGCTGTATCAGATATATGAAGAGCTTCCTTCCAATTACCCTAAAGCTCTCTCATTAGAAACCTACGTACATTCAAAAGTGAATTTACAAAAACCTAGATGTGCATTGGAGTATAAACAGTTGTAAGTTATACAGCAGGTTCTGCTCAAGAGGGAGTACTACAGCTGTAGCACAGGAAAAAATATCGTATTCCCAGCCTGGGTTTTGTTGGATGATCCCAGGCTGATAACGACTAAATCAACCATTGAGGTCCGCCAAGTCAACTGTTAATAGCCTATCAACCTTGGGATCATCTAACAAAACCCAGGGTAAACCCAGGGCTGGGAATACAGTAGCGGCTCACTAATCAGACCACGCGGTAATAAGACCACTTAACCGCCCGATTATAAGACCACTTCGCCAATCCGACCACCGTCTAATAAGACCACTAATGTATAAATATTGGAGGGGCGTTTTTGTGTACCTTTCTTTCTCTAAACAGGCGATCATTGAAGTGGTTTCCTAATACAGTTGGTACCCACCATGCATTCGATTGCGGGGAAAATCGACGATCCCGTACTAATGGAGTTAGCAATGTCTATGACACACACGAGCCAGCTCTAAGCTTGCTTTACAATCCTTGGCATAATTGTTCATCCTTCCAGCTGTTATTTTGTTACAATTCGTTTGTTTATCTGCTACTGGTATCCTAATCAAAGCGCATTTCGAAAGGCGGGAAACTCGCCAGTAAGACCGAAACGGTCGTATTGGCGAGTTTTACCACAAGATCCGATTGTCCCGGGGTGGTCTTATTAGTGAGCCGCTACTGTACATGCAGGATATTTTTTCCTGTGTAGGATCATTCAGTTTCCATGCATTATTTACCTCTGGTAGCAGAGAAAATGAATAACATGATACCCGTCTTATTTGTGTTTGTCTTTTAACATAATAATATTGTGTTCTGCATATGGTTGTATTTGGTTCTATTTCAATATGTATTCATTAGAAGTTATTGTAATGTACCTACAAGAATGCATGTGATGATGATCACCTGTGCCCCTCACCCACATGTGATGATCACCTGTGTCCCTCGCCCACCTGTGATGATCACCTGTGTCCCTCACGCACATGTGATGATCACCTGTGTCCCTCACCAAAATGTGATGATCACCTGTGTCCCTCGCCCACCTGTGATGATCACCTGTGTCCCTCACGCACATGTGATGATCACCCGTGTCCCTCACCCACATGTGATGATCATCTCATGCAGTTAGAGGACATTGTGATGGGCGTGCCGAGAGGCTTGATATGCTGATGGAGAGGATGAGGCAAGAACAGCCATTGGACAGTATTACCGGTGATGTCATTACAGCCCTCCAGAACTTGAGGGCTGTTCCTAAAAAGCACCATCGGATCCTGTGTCTGGACGGGGGAGGAATGAAGGGGTTAATCCAGATAGAGGTGCTGATGCAGATTGAGAAATCCACAGGAAAAAAGATAACTGAACTGTTTGACTGGATTGTGGGGACTTCAACTGGTGGGATAGTGGCATTGGGCTTGGTCTATGGTGAGGAGTGTGGGGTGGGATCAATTGGGTCCGTGTGTCATGCCCATGCCCAGCATATGTCTCATTCCCATCCCTGGCATATGTCTCATTCCGATCCCAGAGGGGGGTGTGGGGGAGTGGCTCTGTTTTGGCTGTCATTTTTTTCTTTCTATTTGCAGCAAAATTGTCCTTATTTGAGCTGCGCAAGTTGTACTTTGAACTGTGTGATGAGGTGTTCACAACTAGTGGGTTTGGTGCAGACTCTGCAAAGATGGACGTGTTGCTTAAGAGAACGTTTAAAGAGGCGAGGATGTGTGATGTCTTGGAGCCCAGGTATGCTCCACCCCCTATGAGGTCATTGTTTTATTGGCTTAACCTTGTCAGGGTGTTGGTGACGGCTGTTAATGCTGAGAACACTGACCTCACACTGGTGTATTTTAATAACTGCTTTGGTGATAACTACAGTGAAGGTAGGTGTGGTTAACTTGTGGCTATAGTACCTTAGCGCTGGTGTTGGTAATGAGATATGCTATACCAGAGTATTTTAGTCTCTATGTAATCATTTTCTGTTGTAGGGGAGGGGGGGGGGGGGGGGTTAATTGAGGCCCCATCCCTTTTTTGCTCTCCGAAGAAATATGATGCCATGTATTGTTAGTGAGTAACTGTACTTATACACAAGCAGGTTTTGGATTGATTGAAATTTAACCTTTAATCTAGATTATCGTCCTACACATAGGAAGCAAGTTAAATTAATTTTTAGCGAACTGATATGATCAAAGAACAAACAAAAATCTCATTGTACTGTAGAAATGGTTATTAATTCAGAAAGTATTTTTACTTTCTTGCAATTCGTCAAAGATTGTCAAATACAATCAATACTGCATTGCTAAAAGATGTATTTGCAGTAAATCGCAAAGCAACTTAAAGTAATGTTGGGAAGATCAGAGCAACATGTTAAAAGAAGGGGGTAGTAAGACAGATCTTTTGCACTAAGCATATAAAAAAGTACATTGTAGATTTGGAAATTGCTAGCTCCACAAGCTTATGAACGATAGGTATTTGTCAGAACATGTTGCGGGAATAGCCAAGTGAATGGAAAACGTACAGTGCGTTTTCGGTAAAAATGGCAAAACCGATTAGAGTAAAAACACTGCCATAGAATGCATAAAGTAGCCCACACATCCTGCTTCAAAAAACGTTCAAAAAAGTTACACTTGTCGTACTTTTTTTCTGTGACAATTAAATTCTCTACATAATGCATTAAAATTGTATCTGTTTATTTGCATCGTGTAACCAAGGGTGTGATTTAAAAAATAGACTGACAATTGGTAAATTTAGCATGATAGACACATCAAACAACAGTAGAGAAATGGATGCCAAAAAATTGCATTTCTATTTATAATGATACGCGTAGGACTTGGTCCTGGAGAATTAAGGTTGGGGCAAAGTTGTACATAAGAGGTTGGGCCTCTCACATATTTTCAGTGTGCTAAAAGCTCTTTGCCATTCCATATGACTGTGAGAATAAATTGTGAATATTGTATCCATTTTACAAACCATTGTTGTATTAATGACGAGTTAAAGATAAGGTTACCTTCAGCCGGCTGAGTTCCCCCCCCCCCCCATTGTGTTACACCCTGACCGCTATGTGTTACACCCTGACCACTGTGTGTTACACCCTGACCGCTATGTGTTACACCCTGACCGCTATGTGTTACACCCTGACCGCTATGTGTTACACCCTGACTGTTATGTGTTACACCCTGACCGCTATGTGTTACACCCTGACCACTATGTGTTACACCCTGATCGCTATGTGTTACACCCTGACCGCTATGTGTTACACCATGACCACTATCTGTTGACTGCTATGTGTTGCACCCTAACTGCTATGTGTTACACCATGACCACTATCTGTTACACCCTGACCGCTATGTGTTACACCCTGACCGCTATGTGTTACACCCTGACCACTGTGTGTTACACCCTGACCGCTATGTGTTACACCCTGACCGCTATGTGTTACACCCTGACCGCTATGTGTTACACCCTGATCGATATGTGTTACACCCTGACCACTATGTGTTACACCCTGATCGATATGTGTTACACCCTGACCACTATGTGTTACACCATGACCACTATGTGTTACACCATGACCACTATCTGTTGACCGCTATGTGTTACACCCTAACCGCTATGTGTTACACCATGACCACTATCTGTTACACCCTGACCACTATGTGTTACACCCTAACCGCTATGTGTTACACCCTGACCGCTATGTGTTACACCCTGACCGCTATGTGTTACACCCTGACCGCTATGTGTTACACCCTGATCGCTATGTGTTACATGTACCCTGACCGCTATGTGTTACACCATGACCACTATCTGTTGACCGCTATGTGTTACACCCTAACCGCTATGTGTTACACCATGACCACTATCTGTTACACCCTGACCGCTATGTGTTACACCCTAACCGCTATGTGTTACACCCTGACCGCTATGTGTTACACCCTGACCGCTATGTGTTACACCCTGACCGCTATGTGTTACACCCTGACTACATGTACACATGCACAGATCTGGTGTGGAGGGTTGCTCGCTGCACATCAGCTGCTCCAGGGTACTTTGAGCCCCTGGACAAGTACATAGATGGAGGGGTGAGGGCCAACAACCCATCCAACTATGCACTCACAAAGATACAAGACTCCCTTGCTGAGCAGGCAAAAGTGTACGAACAAGCCAGGGGAACTGGAGATGTGAGTGATGGGAGGGGGAGGATGGCTTGTGGAGTGTGGAGGGGAGGATAGCTGTGTGGAGTGTGGAGGGGAGGATAGCTGTGTGGAGTGTGGAGGGGAGGATAGCTGTGTGGAGTGTGGAGGGGAGGAGGATAGCTGTGGAGTGTGGGAATAGCTGTGTGGAGGGGAGGATAGCTGTGTGGAAGATATAGCTGACAAATTATTGCTTTAATGCAGTAAGTCTCCTATGTGAGGCCCCTCCCTCTTCTGTTCCCATGTGATGCCCCTCCCATTTGAGGCCCCTCCCTCTTCCTTTCTTTACAGCATCCAGTGCCAACAACAACAATTGGCTGTTTACTATCAGTGGGGTGTGGCATCTACCCTCCTGAGGTTCTCTCAGACTTCAACCCCAGCCTACATCTCTTTGTTGGGAAACGTCTCAACTCTCCATTTAGATTCAAGCGTCAGCTTGAAGAGCTCATCAAGTTGTTGGCTACTGCTGTATGTTTAGCAAGATCCATTAAACTAGTCTAGTCCACTAACTAGTCTATTGACTAGTCTAGTCCACTAACTAGTCTATTAACTAGCCCATTAACTACTAACTAGTCTATGAACTACTCCGCTAACTAACCGGTCCACTAACACTAGTCCACATATATTAACAAGTCTACTAATAACTAGTCTGTTAACTAGTCCTAGTCCTTTAACTAGAATAGGAACCTCTCCAATGCAGACACCTTCCGTAAGGGTCCTGATTATCGAGGTGTCTGCATTTCAGTGAATGAAATTTCAATATTTCAAGGAATCTAAAGTATTGTATAGAGTTTGTAACTAGTCCAGCGAGTAATTTGAATTAAAGAGGGTGTTGATTTCAATAGCAATGCGTTATAATACTTCCAAGCAGATCTCATTTACCTGTATGGTGTTGCTTTTCAAAACTGATTGCAGGTGACATACTCGGAGGGTGAGGCAGACAATTGCAGGAGTCGCTGTGAGAGGCAAGGTATCAAGTACTACAGGCTGTGTCCCCACCTGCCCGAGATCGTGCCCTGCAACGAAACAGATAAGAAGAAGTTGTGCCGTATGATCTTGGAGGCGAAGATGCTCCTGGACGCATGCGAAAGACCATTTAAACAGTTAATCCGCTCTTTTGATTAGTGTTTTTGCCATGTGTACTGTATGTGTTCTGCATGTATCTGACAAAACTGCCTTTTTATTCAATACAAAACGCTTCCGTAAAGATGCTTTTTTTCAACACATACCACTTGATTCTACTGTAGTAGTGTGTTTTGCTAATCGTATTCATGGCACTAAACCTAGATTCAATGACTCAGCTATGTATGCAGTGTATTACACAAAAGAATAACAAAAATGGGACGTACATGTAGCTGAGTAGTCCTACGTAAACATCAAATTTACTAGTATACTGGGGAGTTCCGATAGAACCTACGCGACATTAACCCCTGAGCCGAGTCAGCCGACACGAATATATATATATATATGGGCATATGAGTTCGAAAGGCAAGAGGGAATGGTTCATAATGCGAAAAAAGCTAAAGTAAGTCTGATAGTGCCTCCGGCTCGGTCGATGAGTAATTCCTTCAATCATAGATAGTATAGTATACGTAATATTCTATCTGTGCTTTAATTTTATCGTCCCGCCCGCTGCTTTGTAAAAATATAATAATATATAAAAAGGAAGTCTTGCAGCTTCTCAAGACAGGGGCGGATCCCAACTCTAGGAACGAGAATGGGGACTGCGCTGTTCATGTCTTCGTCAAACGTCACAAAAATAAACATAGCTTCGACTGTTTGATGGCCCTGCTTGTGCACGCCACCTGCGACCTGGACAAGCCAAACAGAAATGGTGACACAGCCTTACACCTTGCAGTCGCGGTGTGTGTGTGTGTGTGTGTGTGTGTGTGTGTGTGTGTGTGTGTGTGTGTGTGTGTGTGTGTGTGTGTGTGTGTGTGTGTGTATGTGTGTATGTATGTATGTATTGTATATGTATGTGTGCATGTGGTGTGTGTGTGTGTGTGTAATGTATTGTATATGCATGTGGTGTGTGTGTGCATACCATCCATATATGGTCTTCTACACAACACCAGGACTTCAGTAGCAACACTCCTCCTCCCCACCCCAACCTCATATGGATGATAAAGGCTCTTCTGGCCTTTGGAGCAACAGTAAACTGCCTGAACCAGAGTGACCAGACCCCCCTGGACATAGCCCACAGCGCTGACCCAGACAGTGAGCTGGTTGGCATCTTGACAGCTCTGGGGGGCCTGAATGGGGAGGGGGCTTCCTTTTATCTCTTCAACCTGCCACAGCTGGTCATCATGGCCCAACCTGCTGACAACGCAACTGATGGTGGCACGGCAACATGTGTGCCTGAAGGGAGACAAGAGGATGTGAGGGGAATGAGAAGGGTGACCGTGGGAGGGGGATTCAGCAGGTTAAAATACTATCACAGACAACCAGATGATAGTCTGGTTCAAGGGACCAGTTTTAGCAGAGGAGAAGGATATGCAGCTTGGAAAAGGTTCAGGAAAAACAAGAAACGTCCACTGAAGCCAAATATTGATAGTGCCACACCCACCGTTTCCTTCACATCAGCCAATGCCCCTCTTGTGTTTCAAATAAAAGAAGGAGAACGCATCCTATGTCTTGATGGGGGTAGCATGAGGGGTCTTATACAGATAGAGATACTCAGCTACATTGAAGAGGTCACTGGTTGTAGGATAACAGAGCTGTTTGATTGGATTGTGGGAACATCGACTGGAGGGGTAGTGGCTCTGGGACTAGTATATGGTAAATCTATTTTTTAAAATACCTTCTCCTCTGGTCTTCTCTGCCTATATCCCTCCTCTCAACCTCTATCTGGCCTCCTCTTCCCTCCCCTCATCACTCCCCTCCTCTTCCCTCCCCTCCTCTTCCCTCCCCTCCTCTTCCCTCCCCTCCTCCTCTTCCCTCCCCTCCTCTTCCCTCCTCTTCCCTACCCTCCTCTTCCCTCCCCTCCTCTTCCCTCCCCTCCTCCCTCTTCCCTCCCCTCCTCCTCCCTCCCCTCCTCCTCCCTCCCCTCCTCTTCCCTCCTCCTCCTCTTCCCTCCCTTACCTACTGTTCTCTCCTTACATTCCTCTACAGGGGGTAAATCTTTGTTAGACCTTCGCCAGATATACTTTGAGATTAAAGAGGCTGTGTTTGAGAAGGCCAAACTTGGCTGTATGTGTGACTCTTCTGTGTTTGAAGACCTCTTAAAGAGATACTTGACCCCTGACAAGAAAATGGGAGATGTGAAACACCCAAAGTAAGAATATTTATAGGCTATGTGGGCAGTTTTAGAAAATTCACGCTCCATGTGATTCATGTATGACTTCATTCCAAAGATTGTCCCTTGTGACATATTTCAAAGCGGAAACATAACACCATCATGCAGAACTTTGCACTAGTAGCTTTACAATCCTCTTATCCAACATGTCATGTTTTGCATTGTCAGTTTTTGGTGAAAGACTGCGTGGTATGTGCACACCATTAGCACATATGTGCACACTAGCACATACATGTATGTGCACAGGGGACCATTAGCACACATGTGCACACAGAATGTTCACTGTGTGGTATGCTTAGGTGCTTGGTTGCAGAGTCGCATGAACCAAGATCATACTGTTTCTAATATTAAAAACTTCAAATTATTTAGATCTTGTAATTTTATTTAATGGTTAAATATCTACATTTGTATGTCTGATTTAATATAGATACTTAGGCCCTGTTCTTGAAATATTTGCAGGGCATTGTATACGTTAAGAGACACTCGGGTATTGAGTATTGCATGCACACGCACACAATACTCACCCTGCACTACAGGTGTGGGTATGACAGAGTGCAACTAATGCTGTGCACACAACACACACATACATCACACACACATCGCACATCACACACATCACACACACATCACACAGGGTACTCATCACAGCAGTGGATAAGTCAACCACAGACCTAACGTTGAGGCTGTTCAACAACTGCTTCTCAGATGAGTTTGGAGATGAACGTAAGTGTGTAATAAACCTATTCATTCAAATGCATGACCTAATGCCTACAGACCTGGTGTGGAAGGTGGCTAGGTACACATCGGCAGCCCCCCCTTGCTTCACAGAGTGCGACAACTATGTGGACGGAGGTATTCTGGCCCACAACCCCTCAGAGGTAGCTCTGAACAGGATTGAGGAGTTCCAGCGTGCCAGGGATGGGAAGATTGCCTCCCTGCTGTCACTGGGGAGTGGCGTGTTCCCTCCCCAGCTCATAGGCAATTTGGACGTTGGAGTGAACCCATTCACGATTTTCGAAAGGATGACCAATCTGGTTACTGTCCTAACCACAGCTGTAAGTTTACACAAGGCTGTATGGCTGTATGGCAAACATTTTTCTTTGTCATCATTTTTTACAAACACCTGGACATCCTTGTTTTATTTGTGGCTCAACTTGTCATCAGTGTCAGTTGTCAGGGCCAACAGCATGAGAAATTCAGTGTGTGTAAACCTCACAGATGTGTCATGGGGCAGATTTATTAGATAAGCTTAATTGTTTCAGTACATGGTGCCATCTTGACTAATATGTAGAAACCCTTTGTTTACAGTGAGGCCACATGGGTGTGGGTGTCCACCACATGAGTGTGTCCCTCACATGGGTGTGGGTGTGTCCCTTCTCCAGCTGACCCGAGCAGAAAACGTTGTTGAAAACTGCAAAGCACGCTGCGAGAGGGGGAGGATCCTATTCTATCGCTTTAACCCTCGGCTGGATGAGGCCATGGGCTCAACTGAGGCTGACAGCAAGAAGCTCTGTGATGTCATCTTGAAGGCCAAAATGCTCCTCCAGTCAAACGACGCAGAGATGGACCAGCTCATTCAACACATGTACTACATAGCCGCACAAAGACAGCTGCTCTGAGCAGGTCACAGGCACTCGCATCACTAATACAGTTGCTCCGAGTCCCTCACAGTCACAGCTGCTTCTCTGAGGATATCACATCACTACAGCTGCAATGATAACTTTAAAAAAATATTGCCCTCCTCTTTTATTTATAATCATGTATGTGCTGCAATGCAAACTTATAGCTGCCTTGTGTGATGATAGCTATAGTAGTCCATCTGCCTGCAGATCTACAAGTCTACAACACATACTAAGTACTAGGGTCGTGATATGCTGACCTCTGGGGGAGGGGGGCAATGCACTGACCTTAGGGGCCACAGTACACTGATTTCGGCCTCTGAGGGTGCAACATTCTGACCATATTCTGATGACCGCTAGCTACATAATCACATTAGCTATAAGACATGGGGGGGGGGGGGGGGGGGGGGGGGCCAGCGCAAACTCTCCCCTCCCAAATCTGAGTGAGCAAATTAGCCACACCTTGTGACAATCTTCCAGAATTTTAGACAAGAGCAGTATTGCCAAATGTTGGAACAGTAATCAAAACGGAACACACACACACACACACACACACACACACACACACATTGACATTCTGTATTTTAAATTGCACTTCCCTATTAGTCCCCTCAACACTCTCGTCATCGCACTGACCCTCCTGGGGCTTGGGGTGGGTAAAAGCTTGTATCCAATTGTGACCTCACGACTAAAGTGAATTACTATACGAAGTAACCCTAGCCCTTTGTTATTACATATGAACAATTAGGCCAGTATTATCGATATCATTTTGCCTGGGTAGCAGTGTGCGTCTCCACCAGTAGAGCCGGCTACTACAGCGAGCGTCCACACTGTGTGTGCGGTGTGGACGCGCGCGACGTGTGTGCACACGTGTGCGCGTGTGTAGGACCACGCTGAGCGTGCGTGTGTTGCAGGAAGCGTCCACGTGCTAGGTGCGTGCACGTGGTGTGCATGAAATGTGAGAAGTATTATGTGTTGTGTACATGTGCGTGATGTGTATCCCCAACACTGCTAAGAAGTCATGTGTTTCCCAATAGCCTCTCCACTAGCCTATTCGGCAATGCATGCTTGAATAGTGCCACTGTCAGCAACAACACCAGGTGTACCTAAGTTTTTAACAGTTTACCTCTTTAAGGTACCATGCGTCACTCTTCTGGTGAACATTTCCCCTGTAATGATACATCTAACCATAAGGAGTGGAGCCATGAACTGTTCTTCTGAGGTAGCATGCCACAATCATATATGTAGCAATGCAGCCAAAAAAAAAATTCTAGTACATGCACCTATCTGGTAATACCAGTGTGTGTTATGTGTGCGCGCTTCTACTTGTTAAAATGGACAAAAAGCGAGTTTGAGTTTGTGATTACGTAATGGCAATTTGTGAGCTATTTATATATTTAATATTGTTTTGTTTTTTAATCTATTAGTATCCGCTACTGGCTTTGATGCAGAACCTGTAAGTGTGCGGCTATTGTTATTTTAGCATTGCAGTATACTCAACTTAATGAATGTAGGCCTTGAAAGTTACTTATTGTATGTGAGGTTGTGTATTGGAGTTGAACTTGGGAGGTCACCCCTGGCTGTACTGCCTCAACATAGGCCTACCGTATTTAAACTAACACAGCGCGGCTAGTGGTTTGAAAAGCATGCTATATATAGTTTCTGTACAAAGGAACCCTTGTTGTTCTTCAACCGTGCCTACGCTTAACACAGTACTCAGGCATTGTGTGTTCACACACCAACAACTTGTGAGCTATATACTGTGACACAGGATTGACGGCAATGGCGGAGCGGCGTCGCATGAAGTCTTGGCCATGGTGCTCCTTCAAGCGGCGCGTGTCGTGCAGCAGTATTAATGCCTCAACCAGCAGCTGTAGTCACACCCCGTCTGCTCAGGAGGTGTGCACCAAATGTGTTCGTAGGACGTACTTCATGTGCGTGTGTGTGTGTGCGTTTGCATGTTGCGAGTATACGGGCATGTATATGTGACATATGAGTGAGTTTCACTTGCGTATGTGTTCTTAGTTTAATACCTGTGTATGCCTGCCAAATACTCACTTCAATTGCCTCCCTTCTCCACTCGCCTCACCTTTAACTAACAGCATACTCTGGTGCACAGTCACGTCCCTCTCATAAAGAACAGGTCCCTCTTACCTCGCGACAGGTTTGAGCAGTTGGTGAGGAACCTTGTCGCCTGGCCCAAGGCACTGAGGTGTGCTGAAGAGAATGGCATGACAGCTTTGCATTTTGCTGTGCTGGTGAGTTGAACCATGTGCTAATGGTACATGGGTGTGCTGGTGTGGAGGGAGGAGGAGAAGGTGTTGGAGGGGAGGGAGAAGGTGTTGATAGGGTATTTGAAGGTGTCATTGGCAGATGTCAAGTGTACATTTACCTTATGAATGTGTGTGCTGTTTACAACACCATATTGAAAGAGGCGTTGAGGTGTGTATGTATGTGTCTATGGACCCCATTTTTACATAGAACCAGGTCTTAATGCAATTAACCTGCAGTGGTATTGGACAACCAGGTTATGGCTATGCAATTTTTCACCTAGCCATGATACAGTGTAATCACGTGCATGGGCTATAACTAACCAACTGCTATAACTAACCAACTACATGTACAGGCAGAAAAGTGAGTTGATGTGCATTCAGAATTCAGATGATTGTATGGCTCTCACTGTGTGGTTAGGGTGTGTGTGTGCCACTGTGGAGTGTGTGACACCACACCACCTGGGGTGGGGCAAATAGATACCATATGCTACTATGGATACCCCTGATGCCACTTAATGTAGTCAACTACACATATACCATACCACACACACACACACACCACACACACACACACACACACACACACGCACACACACACACACACACACACACACACACACACACACACACACACACACACACACATGCACGACACACAGGAAGGTGATGAGATGTGTACAAAGGCACTTATAGTCTTTGGTGCTGACATCAATGCTCTCAACCACTTTGACCAAACCCCACTGGACATTGCTATGGACAACCAAAGGGCACATCCCATAGTACCTCTGCTGATTTCTGTTGGGGGTGAAAAGGGAGACGTCATTAAAAACAGGAGGGTGGTCTTCCCCACATTCTCCTACCCTTCGCCTGAAGAACAGGTCCAGATGGCTCTAATGCAGGAGGCAGCTGTGTCTAGCCCAGTTGTCATGACAACCATTACCAGGCCATCAATCACTGCCTCCAGCCCGTGCAGTCGTGTAAGCATCTTAACGGATGACAGTGGGAGGGGCTGTACCGGGATGGACAGTGTGAGCAGTGATGGCTTCTCTGACTTGGACTCTTTATCGTCCCTGAACGAGCGGTGTGGTCACATACTGTGTCTGGATGGGGGTGGGGTCAGGGGGCTGATCCAGATTGAAGTTCTGGGTGAGATAGAGAGAATTACAGGCAACAAGATTACAGAGATATTTGACTGGATCATTGGCACCAGTACAGGAGGGATCATAGCCCTCCTGCTAGTATACAGTAAGTGTGTGTGGGTGTAAGAGCATTTAGTGTTTGTATGCATGATGATGACAATATGTTCAATAGAAGAGGGTACAGAGGGGTGTGGAGGGGTGGAGGGGTACAGGGGTGTGGAGGGGTACAGAGGGGTGTGGAGGGGTGCAGGGTGTGAGAGGGGTACAGGGGTGTGGAGGGGTGCAGGGTGTGAGGTGTGGAGGGGTACAGGGGTGGGGAGGGATGTTGCCAAACTGCCAAAGCTATCAATCCTAGCATTCTCTCACCTGACCCATATTACCTTTTCCCTCCCCATCTCTTCTCTCTGTTTCCCCTCTCCCATGCTTCCCTTCTCAAACCAGAGAATAAGAAACTAAGCAAGTTGCGGAAGTCTTTGTTTAGGATCACTAAAGCTGGCAGGTCTGAGGAGCTGGAGAGACTGCTGAAGGAGGAGTTTGGTACTGAGATCAAAATGAGTGACATCAAACACCCAAAGTGAGTACATCTAGGGCACCTCCCACTGCTCCATTATCACACTGCCTCCTTCCAGAGTGCTGATAACTGCAGTACACAAGGCCTCCACACAGCCCAAGCTGCACTTCTTCAACAACTGTTTTGGTGATGAATTCAGCACACGTGAGCGCTCTGCCACCTTAGGTGGTGAGGCCGTTGTCCTTACACCTGCTTCTTGTTGCACAGAGCCAGTGTGGAAGGTGGCTAGGTACACATCGGCTGCCACAGAGTTTGAGAACTATGTGGATGGAGGGGTACTGGCCAACAACCCCTGTGATGAGGGTCTGATAAAAATCCAAAGCCACTACAGACATCTTGGAGTTCGGATACTCATACCTTGTGTGGTGTCAATAGGCTGTGGGGTCTATCCTGCAAGTGATACTGTGTGTTGTTCCACTTGTGGAGTGGCTGGAAACACTATAGTGTATTCCACTAGCGGAAGGAATGATAATTTCATTGTAAGTGATGAGAAGCCATGTTTTATAATGCAACATCCTTTACTTCTCACCTCCCCACTCATCCCCATTCTTACCCTCCTCTATCTTCCCCTTTCCTGCCCTTTTCTCCTCCCATTCCTACTTTCCTCATATCTGTTTAGCTTCATGAATCTGAGGCAGTTGCAGAGAAGTGCAGGGAGCATTGTAGGAGACACAGTATACACTTCTACCGGGTCAGTCCCACACTGAGGGGCGACATCCCTACAGGAGGGACAGAGCTGAACAAACTGGTGGATGTGCTTATAGAGAACAAGATGTGGCTATGTGCGCAAGGAGAAGAGCTCTGTAGACTTACGTATGCATTGGGTCAGCATCCAACAGAAGCAGCCTGACCAGAGGAGTGTTAGCCATCCCCCCCCCCCCCCCCCCGTGAGATGTAGGCTCTGGCTGCAACCTATATGACTATGTATTGGTGTCTTGTACAAAAGTGCAGGAATGGGACAATCTTCTTCTTCCGGGATTCCTCACACCCCATATTTATTCAGAACCACAGACCTGCTCAGAAGAATTTTATTTATTTCACTCCCCCCCCCCCCCCCCCCCCCCCCCCAACATCAATGAGGGGCATTTGTGTGTTTGTGTGTGTGATTGTTTTTCATGTGTAACTATCATAATAATTATGATGGCAGCAATTTATTATTATATTGGGAAAGACTCGTTGGCACATTACCATGGGTATGTTACCTCCGAGTTCAGGACAACAGGCTTGGTTATTGCTTCATCGTGAGTACAGGGGCGTGGCCTTTGCGGACAGCTCAGTGGATCAAACCATGATACAAATATCTATGGTCAAACTGAACTGAAAGATTAAAAATTTAATTTTAAAAAAGGGGTCAAATAAGGCTACAGACATGGTTTGAAGTTCATTATATTGTTAATAGTCTAATCTGGCTGCTGGCCAACACATGCACAGCTCATTACTATTGTGGTCTAGCTTAGACGTGCTGTACGTCAGCCTGCTGTACAGGTGCATTTATCGGTATGGTGCATATATAGGTACATGTTTGTCAGTGTAAAAAGCTGGCTAAACATATAGGACCCTATAAACAGCATGCAATGCGTGCGCAATTTTTCCCCCCACATGTTTAGCCGCCGTGCTTGATGTACACTAGAGCGAACGTCATGGTGCCGAAGTTCGGGCTAATGTATGAACTAGGAACAACATGCCGCATCATGAGAAATTACTTTTATAGACCACCTCCCCCCACATTTTAAATATACATGTATATATATATGGCTGTTATCCGTGTACTTTTTATATCTTCTGTTGACACTTCAACGTGTAAATATTACTCCCGGTTCGGGCTCCTTTCTCCGTACACTATTATTAGTAACTAAGCAACGGGTTTATGAAAATTTTTTTATTCTCGTGAGAAATAGGTTCGTCTTCTTTTGTGTGGCACTCGTGTCGCTGCTATTATATTGTACTCACGATTCCTAATTCTGTAGTGCTGCATTGAACAATACAACGTGATGACCAACCTGTTAAAAATGTGTTCGACGGAGAGCCTCGCAGCCTCTGCCCATGAGCAAAGCACGTTCAAAAGTCGAAGCAAGCCAGCTCCAACGCCCCAGGTAAACCTATAAACCTTGCATCGCTTGAAATGTTATTTACATGTATAAGTCGTGACAACTCACCACACACTCAAAACTGATACCGCTTTTTTATTTTTGCTTCTTCCATGCACCATCTAACGCGTCTTCAGTGTCATTTTGCTATCATCAAGAACAAGTCGTTGTTGCCTGAGGAAAGGTTTGCACAGCTTGTCAGACAACTTATCGACTGCCCTAAAATAATCAACACTGCTGTCAAAGATGGAATGACGGCCCTTCATCATGCCGTACTGGTGAGTACGTGGCCGGTGCCGTTCACAGTTGTGGATTAAAATATGCATTATCGCTTTAAAAAATACTAGCTTTGCGAAACGGCCTGCAGAAAAGTTATTTAGACTGATTCACATGGACTCGCAGCATATACACTGATGTGAAATTGGGACGTGTGTGTGGTGATACTTGTATAGCTATTTTGGCATTCTCTCAATGGCTGCTGTTGGCAGGCATGAATGGGACTCAATCGTTACTGTTTGCGCTAGTGCGAATGGGCATGGTATTTGTGAATGCTTAACGCTTCACATCCACATAAATCTCTCCCCTTTTTACACGCACACATACACACACACGACACACAGGATGGTGATGAGATGTGTACAAAGGCACTCATAGTCTTTGGTGCTGACATCAATGCTCTCAACCACTTTGACCAAACCCCACTGGACATTGCTATGGAGAACCAAAGGTTGTATGCAGTATTGGCCCCACTCCTTCTGTCTGTTGGATGTGAGTGTGGGAATGTTATCAAGAGAAGACAGCTACAGTTGG
>OX442421.1:9377927-9465283 GCA_949361645.1 Spongilla lacustris | reverse complement strand
CACCACAATATTGGCTTGTATTGCCTTTTCCAGCAGGGCTGTCAGTTTGCCATTGGTGCAAGCCTTCAGAAGTGTGTGGTGGCACATGTCAGGGGCATCAATATTGGCCCCAAAGGCTAATAGAGCCTTCACACACATCTCATCCTCCTCCTATATTTAAGAGAGTATAGAGGGTTAAAGCACACCAGTACTCTTTGCACTTTGGCACACACTCACCTTCACAGCAATATGTAGAGGGGTGTGTCCTGTGCTCATTGCAGGAAGATTGACATCGGCGGGGCTGTTTGATAGGAGAGTGACGAGGAGGTTCAGTCTTCCTTTGTTCTTTCTCTTCAAGATGGCGTGAATGGGAGCCTCCATGTTGCTATCATAGCAGTTTACTAGCCCTGACTGTAGCTGCAATGCCTCCAGTAGGGCCTGGGGACGAGTATATTCATCTCCTCAATAATGATGACATGTTTATTTGTTCAAAGTCTGGTACACATACAAACACCTGTATGTAACTCAAGGGTTGCCAAGGTGACAAAAACGTAAGTAGACTCCAGATGGTAAAACGCGCACACTCACACAACACAGGTGGACATAACACCACAACACAGGTGTACAATAACACCACACACTCACACAACACAGGTGGACATAACACCACAGGTGTGTGGTATACAAATCATGCACACGGGTGCGCACACCTCAACGCTCCGAGGGTTAAAGAGAACCTTCTTAATGTCATCATCACAGCACACTGCTCCAGGACAGACATGTTGTGGATGTGGTTTGTGAGCTTCCTAATAAAGAGGTAACATTGCAAGCACAGCACACGAGAGTACATATATTGCTCTAAAAGTGAAATGATGGTCTTGTGACAGCGCTAGCTCATGTGACGTGGGGTGAGTGTCATGTGATGACAAGCAGTCGAGTGTTGTGGGTGAGCATTATGTGATGATTTCAAAACATTCACTAAAAGCTATCGGCAATTCTTTAACACTCTTTCAGCATTTGGCATTAGTATGTTGAACTGTACACAGCCGGATGTAAACAAACCTGTACACTGAAGGATTTATCGTAGACCACCTTGTGCTGCTCTGTACTGCCCACACCTGCTAGCGGTATAGCACAAACCTCATCATCTAAGAGGTCAAGATCACCCTGGGGAGGAGGAGGGCAAAGGGGTCAAAGGTCTCGCCTCGGGAAGCCTCTACTATAAAGTAAAGAGGTCAATGACACCACTCTTAACAACCAGATCAGCTAGTTATCCATCCTACCAACAGGCTCTGTGACCTCTTCATCTTGCTTAGTACCTCCTTCTGAAGTGGCTTTGCCTGCATAGAATGAAAGGTCGGAGGTAAAATGTGGGGGGGGGGAGTGTGTGTGGGAGTGTGGGGATTGTAGGGAGTGTGTGTGGTGTGTGGGGAGTGTGTGGTGTGTGGGAATGTGTGGGGTGTGTGGGAGTATGCGGGAGTGTGTGGGGTGTGTGGGGAGTGTATGGGATGTGTGGGGAGTGTGTGGTGTGGGAGTGTGTGCGGGAGTGTGTGGGAGTGTGCAGGAGTGTGTGGGAGTGTGGGGGAGTGTGTGGGAGTGTGTATGGAGTGTGGGGGACATCAGAGGCACAAATGAAGCATGCATTAGGAGGAGTTACTGTAGCTGCAACCCTCAAGTAGGGCCTGGGGACAAGTATATTCATCTCCACAATAATGTTGACTTGTTTATTCTGGTACACATGCAAACACCTGTATGTGCTAAGAAGGAAAAGTTGCCAAGGTGACAAGTGACATAAACATAAGTAGGTACCACCTCACTTAAGACCAATGGACCCAAATGTGTTAAAAGACCACACACTCACAAGATATAACACCTGGGGTTAAGTATTGTGGGAGACATGTATATTGTGTGTGTGTGTGGGGGGGGGGGGGGGGGGGGTTCAGGTATTGTGGGAAGGGTCAGTTTCTCGTGGGAAGGGTCAGTTTCTCGTGGGAAGGTCAAGTATCATGTGAGGGTGTTCTTGAACTTACATAGGACTGTTTCGTGGTAGGTACAAGGGCATAGCCATCAGGCGATAGTTCAGCTGTGAAGGATGTCTTGTCCACTAGAACTGGTGCACTCTAAAAGGAATAAATGTGAAACTACTGTACTATGTGTGTGTACATGCCACTAGTGTGTACCATATACGTGTACTGGTATGTACCATATACGTGTACTGGTGTGTACCATATAAGTGTACTGGTGTGTGTACCACTGGTACCATGCCACTCCCACTTGAATGTGTACACTTGGTACATAACCACCATATTTGCCATGTTAGCACATAATATATGTATCAGACACTTGGGCAATTTGTGCTCTCCAAATGGATAGTCTTACGATGAGCCTGTCCACAGTGGCAGGATGCTTCGCAGCTGTAAGGGGTGAAGCCTTGGTGCCATTAACCTTCTTCATCTTTCCCTTCTTTGCACGTGTCTGTTTATGGGGAGGGGGAGGTGTGAGGGAAGGATGGGGAGGAGAGGCGACACATTTATGCTACTGTAATGTAAGCCAGTGATGGAGTGTGTGTGGAGAGAACCTATGATGTCATGACTTATGACATCATAGGAAGGAGGGTGTGTGTGCTAACCTTTGTGACTTCTATGGCCTCCTCTTCCTTAATTAAGTGGATGTTTTGAGCACTGTGACTTCTTTGCAGTGTCTGAAAAATGGTTAACACCTCTAGCCTCTTCCCCAGCTATCTCCTCCCCAGCTTATCTCCCTGTATCCTCCTCCCCAGTTTATCCCTGTGCCCTCCTCCCCAGCTTATCCTGTGCCCTCCTCCCCAGCTTATCCTGTGCCCTCCTCCCCAGCTTATCCTGTGCCCTCCTCCCCAGCTTATCCTGTACCTGTACCCTGTTCCCCTATATCTAAGGAGGCTGGTGTTAGTATTATGGGTCAATAACAGTATGGTGGCAAGTCCCATTCCCATATCAGCTAGGCAGTCTGTCAGTTTGTTTGTGCAGGGAAGGGGGACCTAGCTCTCCCTGGGGGAGGGGCTGGACCTGGCTCTCCCTGGGGGAGGGGCTGGACCTGGCTCTCCCTGGGGGAGGGGCTGGACCTGGCTCTCCCTGGGGGAGGGGCTGGACCTGGCTCTCCCTGGGGGAGGGGCTGGACCTGGCTCTCCCTGGGGGAGGGGCTGGACCTGGCTCTCCCTGGGGGAGGGGCTGGACCTGGCTCTCCCTGGGGGAGGGGCTGGACCTGGCTCTCCCTGGGGGAGGGGCTGGACCTGGCTCTCCCTGGGGGAGGGGCTGGACCTGGCTCTCCCTGGGGGGAGGGGCTGGACCTGGCTCTCCCTGGGGGGAGGGGCTGGACCTGGCTCTCCCTGGGGGAGGGGCTGGACCTGGCTCTCCCTGGGGGAGGGGCTGGACCTGGCTCTCCCTGGGGGAGGGGCTGGACCTGGCTCTCCCTGGGGGAGGGGCTGGACCTGGCTCTCCCTGGGGGAGGGGCTGGACCTGGCTCTCCCTGGGGGAGGGGCTGGACCTGGCTCTCCCTGGGGGAGGGGCTGGACCTGGCTCTCCCTGGGGGAGGGGCTGGACCTGGCTCTCCCTGGGGGGAGGGACTGGACCTGGCTCTCTCTGGGTGGGGGGGGGGGGAGGGCCTCCTCTTTCTCTTTATAATTTACCAGTGCTATGATTACATGTACAAGTACTATGATTACATGTAACATGGTTGGGTGGTCAATATAATTCAATTCATACTCCCAAACTGCTATCCCACTAATGAATATTGAAAACATTTCCTCATTCCTTTCATTTTCTTGCAAAATGTGCAAAACTGCAGACACCCAAGTAACCTCACACCAGCACCCTAACATCACACCAGCACCATAACATCACACCAGCACCATAACATCACACCAGCACCATAACATCACACCAGCACCATAACATCACACCAGCACCATAACTTCACACCAGCACCATAACTTCCCACCAGCACCATAACTTCACACCAGCACCATAACTTCACACCAGCACCATAACTTCACACCAGCACCATAACATCACACCAGCACCATAACTTCACACCAGCACCATAACTTCACACCAGCACCATAACATCACACCAGCACCATAACTTCCCACCAGCACCATGCATGCCTTCAATCTTCCTTCCAAGCACCAAGCCATGCAGCTGAGGCCACACCCACCCACTCCTACCATAACTCTTGAGTTCACCTCATCTTCATTCTGTGTGGGAGGAAAAGGAACGGAGATGGTTAAGAAGCTGTCATTCCCCATGTTTCCAAAAGGGATACAATTTCATTAAATGCCCATCACATGCATATTATAAAGTCGTTAACTAGGGGCCATGCCAAACGAACCATGTATATAATTTGCAATGGACTATTATTAACATTCTCTAACTGTCTCATTTATTAGATTATTAGCAGTCTTATATATACAGCCTGATTATTGGGAGGCGGGGGGGGGGGCATTTCTAGGGATACATGAGGATACATGGGGAAACATGGGAGTACATGGGGGATACATGGGGGTACGTACTGCTTGATAGTGAGTCAAAACGGCTGAAGACCTGTTCAAGCGCAGTTGGTTGGCTGGGCTATCTGCCTTTTTGGTAGCAGGACTATCTGCCCTTTTGGTAGCAGGACTATCTGCCCTTTTGGTAGCTGGGCTGTGAGGTCCCCCGCATAATACTGGGCTGTGAGACCTCACACCTACTGGGCTGTGAGACCTCACACCTACTGGGCTGTGAGACCTCACACCTACTGGGCTGTGAGACCTCACACCTACTGGACTGCCTGGCTGGCTAGCTGACTTGTGTGGCATTAAGATAGGACTGTTGGGTTTGCTATTTGGACTGTGATGCCTGCTGCCTGCGCTGCCAGCAGCTGGACTGGTCTGGTCCAATGGGAGACAACATCAAGTGGCAGTAACAGGAGGGTGGGTATTTTACTAACCGAGTTGGAAGACAGTTGAGTATTGCATTCTGAAGTACTATTGGCAGGGTGGTATGGTTCGTTGGCAGGGTGGTCTGGTCCATTGGCAGGGTGGTCTGGTCTTGTCTCCATTACCTACATGTACAGCGATTACTGGAGTGTGCACGTTTCTGTGGTTTTTATCATTCATATGCACCAGTTGCATAAACCAGAAGGTATCATCCAATTGCATGAACCAGAAGGTATCAGGCCTTAAATGATGATGTCTTTAGCACAAAGTGATGATGCCTTTAATGGTGAGCTTTTATTATGATATTTTACAAACCCAAGTTACATAAGTTTAAAGATGAGGCTTTTTGTAACTCTCAGTACCAGTGATGTAATCCACCTGCAGCTGTGAAGGTGATGAACCTAACACATTATCACCAATATGTGTTAAAGCATTACTAATACCAGTTTGTGTTAAAGACTTGTGTCAAAGGCATTGCCAATTTGTGTTAAAGGTATCACCAATTTGTTATGCATAGTACATTAATAGTGTGTGGTATCTTGAGGGGCAGGGGTAATGTGTGGTATGCAGTGTGTGGTATGCAGTGTGTGGTATGCAGTGTGTGGTATGCAGTGTGTGGTATGCAGTGTGTGGTATCTTGAGAGGGGCAGTGTGTGAGAGGGGCAGCGTGTGGTGTCTTGGGAGAGGGGCAGTGTGTAGGTATCTTGGGAGAGGTGGGAGGGGCAGTGTGTGGTATCTTGGGAGAGGGGCAGTGTGTGGGTATCTTGTGAGAGGGGCAGTGTGTGGGTATCTTGGGAGATGGGTAGTGTGTGGTATCTTGGGAGATGGTGCGTCTTCGGAGAGGGACAGCTCACAAGTGCTTAACCTGGGAGATTTACCATATTATGTGGTGAAATAGCAAATGCATTTCACATGAAGGAGGCATTATATCTGCCTTCATATTCCATATATGGCATGCTTGCTTACCTTCCCTTTTTCCAGTACTTCCTTTAGAGTATAAGTGGTGTCTGTCTGCAGGACTTTTACAGAAAGTTGGAGTGTCTAGGGTTAGTAGTAAAATAGATTGAATTGTAGATCATCACCATCCCCTCGTCCCCTTGTCTTGCCCACTAATAAAATGATAGTTACACTGGCTATGATATTGTAGCTGTAATGATTATTATATAAGCCAAATTTAAGCTGTCTTCTTGCAGATACCACACTGGATCCAACCACCTCTCGCCCCTGTTCCTCATGCACTGCATGCTAGCGCACCACGGAGGGCTCATTGGAGGGAACGAGTGAGAGCTCCTCCGGATTATCAGCCTTGTACACTGCTCTGTGTTGCAGAACATTTATAAGAGTCGGGTTGCTCTGTTGAAACAAAGAAAGGCATCATTTTCAACATTGCTTGTTTCTCGATAATCAAGTGACTGCAGGCAACGCTACACTCACTATTTCAATGTTCGGAATAGACTTTTTACGCGACATTGATGAGTGTAATATATGTTGAAAGAATCCGCGAAAGAAGCAGTACTCCTGTGATTTTGATTGCACACCTGATCGTCTTCTTCGCCCGCTTACAGCATCCACCTTTTTGATTTCGGTCTCCGTAGCCCCGCCCGCCACGATTGCCTTACGGTGGGAACGAGGGTAGCAACCTGCGATTGCACTTAGCAACTGGCTCCGTTCACGTGCGAATGAATTCTTGTACTACTACAGTACTAGTACTGGTACGTGATATTAGCTTGCTTAACTCCTGTACGTAATGTGTTAAGATATCTAGTAAGTAATAAGCCATAATTAGAGGTATGTGGCCTACCATTACACGGCACTGCACCCTGTTATTGTAGCTGAGCTCGTTTGTGCACGTAGTACAAAACAAAACAATCAACACCAATAAGAAAATAAAAAGTTAAAAGGACAAGGAGGACTCAGATAATACATTAACGCTAGATAGCCTTCAAAAAAGCTGCTTTAAAATACATTATTATTATATTATGTGTACAAACTTAGCATCGATTCCAATCAAGTACAATATACATGTAGTAAATTTTGCATGTGGACATGCCCCTCTTGACATGTGGAAACGCCCCTTTGGCATTCTTTGTGTGCAAGTAGTACTGACAGCTAGTACACATACCAAAATCACATATCTGTTTTTAAAAATAATAATAATAACACAATTCAGCTGTGGTTTTGTCTGAAGTCTCTCAGAAGCTGTACAAGTTCTTCCAAGCCCTGCCCCTTAGCTTGAAGCTTCGTTTGTATGAGCATATTAATGAGCTTCTCTGAGTCTGTCTCCCCTCCTCCTATCACCTCATCCAGCTTTGGGCTGAAGCGGTAGAAGAGAATTCCCTGTTCCTCACAACGACTCTTGCAGTTTTTGGCCACTGCTTCTGATTCAACTAGCTACAAGAAAACAGATATTGAGGATGGGATGGGTGCATGTGTTGTGAGGGAGGATGGGATGGGGGCATGTGTTGTGAGGGAGGATGGGATGAGGGGCATGTGTTGTGTGAGAGGAGGGATGAGGGGCATGTGTTGTGAGGGAGGATGGGATGAGGGGCATGTGTTGTGAGGGAGGAGGGATGGGTGCATGTGTTGTGAGGGAGGATGGGATGAGGGGCATGTGTTGTGAGGGAGGATGGGATGAGGGGCATGTGTTGTGTGGGAGGATGGGATGGGTGCATGTGTTGTGAGGGAGGATGGGATGAGGGGCATGTGTTGTGTGGGAGGATGGGATGGGTGCATGTGTTGTGAGGGAGGATGGGATGGGGGCATGTGTTGTGAGGGAGGATGGGATGAGGGGCATGTGTTGTGTGGGAGGATGGGATGGGTGCATGTGTTGTGAGGGAGGATGGGATGAGGGGCATGTGTTGTGAGGGAGGATGGATGGGTGCATGTGTTGTGAGGGAGGATGGATGGGTGCATGTGTTGTGAGGGAGGATGGGATGAGGGGCATGTGTTGTGAGGGAGGATGGGATGGGTGTGGGTGCTTTAGTATTATACTTTATAATTAGATTTATCAGGAACTTAAACTATTAGCTACTTTCAGAACTTACCGCATTGGACAGAAGTGATATAAGGTTAGAAGCTCTGTCTTTGAGTATGTCCAGTCTAAAGGTGTGTATTCCAAAGTACAGGAACTGCTGTGCATCAATGTTCCCCAGCTTGAGTGCTGGGTACACCCCACTGCCAACAGACACCAGCAGGGATATGGGAGGTCTGATCTTCTGCTCACGATAATAGTTCTGGATGGCTGTCAGTGCATATTCACAGGGGTTGTTGGCCAGTACCCCTCCATCCACATAGTTTTCAAACTCTGTGAAGTATAGTGGAGCAGCCGATGTGTACCTAGCCACCTTCCACACTGGCTCTTCAAGGAAAAAACAAACAGCTCAGGTACTAAGTCCACCGCATATGCACACAAATAAACTAACGTTGGCTAAACTGATCACCGAAACAGTTATTAAAGAAGTAAAACTGAAGATTTGTTGTTGACTTATCAACAGCTCCAATCAATATTCTGCAAAGCAACAGAATGTTGTTGACTTTTTGTTGGCAGCATGCTAACACTTACTTAGGCTTTTCGACATCATTCATCATCATCTCTGTGCCAAAGGTACTTCTCAGAATGCCCTCTAAGGCCTGTGAGTTATTAGGTCCTTTGCTGCCAAATACCTTCTCCTTAAGCTGGAAATATAGCCTTCTTAGATCTGGGAGGGTCTTTCGCACTAGCAGATTGGAGGGAAAATATGAGGCCTACTAAGACACACTCACATACACACAAAACACTACACCTATAAGAGGGAAGATAATGGAGGAGGAAGGGGAGGAGCTGTAATAGAGGAAGGGGAGGAGCTGTAATAGAGGAAGGGGAGGAGCTGTAATAGAGGAAGGGGAGGAGCTGTAATAGAGGAAGGGGAGGAGCTGTAATAGAGGAAGGGGAGGAGCTGTAATAGAGGAAGGGGAGGAGCTGTAATGGAGGAAGGGGAGGAGCTTTAATGGAGTAAGGGGAGGAGCTATAATGGAGGAAGGGGAGGAGCTCTGATGCGAATAACTCACCATACACCATGGCCAAAGCAATAATGGCACCAGTGGACGTCCCCACAATCCAGTCAAACAGATCAGTTATCTTCTGACCAGTAGCCTCTTCCAGCTGACTCAGCACCTCAATCTGGGCCAGCCCCTTCATACCACCTCCATCAAGACACAGGATGCGATCGCCCTTCCTCAGAACACGGGGAATGTGCGGATTAGTCTTTCTGAACCGAGCTATCTCTCGCTTTTGAAATGTAATAGCTGCTGCTTCACTGTCTGTTAGCACCAATGAGTGTGATAAAGAAAGTGAAAGTATTTGATTTGTTGCCTCCTCCAATTCGTCACATATATTTGGCTCCCCTCTTCTTCTGATGTATTCCATTAACGTCTCTTTTCGTTTGTAGACTTCGCAGCTTTCATCAGCTGTGTCGGGCTTGATATGTGATGCTTCCACAGCCTCCAGCAGATCGATGATCTTTGTGTTGCTGCACACCTGTAGCGGTGTGTGCTGTGACAGGTCTGTGCTTCTGATGTTGGCTCCAAATGATATAAGAGTTTTGACACACATCTCATCTTCCTCCTGATGTGGGGGAAAGGAAGGAGGGCAGGATAAAAGTCATGTGATTCAATGGGCACATCATGCGAGCATGCAGGTCATGTGGAAGTCATGTGAGCATGCAGGTCATGTGGAAGTCATGTGAGCATGCAGGTCATGTGAGCATGCAGGTCATGTGAGCATGCAGGTCATGTGAGCATGCAGGTCATGTGAGCATGCAGGTCATGTGAGCATGCAGGTCATGTGAGCATGCAGGTCAACTGAGCATGCAGGTCAACTTACCAGAACTGCTTGGTGAAGGGGACTTAGCCCAGAGGTGCCAGTTTCAATATTCACATCAGCACTGCTGTTTGTTAGCATAGCCAAAAGAAGGCTAAGCTTGTCTTTACGCTTCATTTTCACAATGGCATGGATAGGAGCCTCATTGTTGATAGCAGAACAGTTGACAAGTGTGGGGTATGCCTGTAAGATTTCTTGCAGGGTCTAGAAGGAGGTGAAGGGAGGGAGGAGGGAAGGAGGGAGAGGGGAGGGAAGGGAGAGGGGAGGGAAGGGAGAGGGGAGGGAAGGGAGAGGGGAGGGAAGGGAGAGGGGAGGGAAGGGAGAGGGGAGGGAAGGGAGAGGGGAGGGAAGGGAGAGGGGAGGGAAGGGAGAGGGGAGGGAAGGGAGAGGGGAGGGAAGGGAGAGGGGAGGGGAGAGGGGAGGGGAGGGAAGGGAGAGGGGAGGAAAGGGAGAGGGGAGGGAAGGGAGAGGGGAGGGAAGGGAGAAGAGGGGAGGGAAGGGAGAAGAGGGGAGGGAAGGGAGAAGGGAGGGAAGGGAGAAGGGAGGGAAGGGAGAAGGGAGGGAAGGGAGAAGGGAGGGAAGGGAGAAGGGAGGGAAGGGAGAAGGGAGGGAAGGGAGAAGGGAGGGAAGGGAGAAGGGAGGGAAGGGAGAAGGGAGGGAAGGGAGAGGGAGGGAGGAGTGAGGTTAGAGAAAATGTGGAGCAATGCTTCACAAAGTATCTTACCTGTGCACTGTAAGGGTTGTAGAGCTGCTCTATAGCCTGCTCTTCAGTGAAGGCCCCTGCAGTCTTTACCTGCAATGGGCACATAGTTGCAAACAACACACACATACACATGTACACGTACACAAACACATTCAAACATACAAACACATGTACACGTACACACATATACACATGTACACGTACACACATATACACATGTACACGTACACACATATACACATGTACACATACACACATATGCACATGTACACACACACACACATACATACACATGTGGACACACATTTTCTGCTTACAGCTGTAGGTGCTGAAATTGACCTCCAGTAGTCAATACTTTGAGCAACATGGTTAGGAACTTCACTGGTGATTGTACACTGATCCTCCTCAGAACTATTCTGTGGGGAATGGGAGGGAAGGGAGTGGGGATGGAGGGAATGGAGTGGGATGGGAGGGATAGGGGTGTGAGGGATGTGGATAGAGGGGTGGAGTGGGGATGGAGAGAAGGGAGTGGGGATGGTGGGAAGGGGTGGGGATGGAGGGAAGGGGTGCTCAAAGGAAATGGGATGGTGCCGATTTGGACCCAATATGCCCACACCGTAAGAAGGCCCACTCACATCTAATTTAATGCCGTTTTCAAAGTCACGCCCTGTGCTGTTGGCTCGATTATACTGAGGTTGCGATATGCCGGAGCGCTGTGTGGAGAACATTACATAAAGCAGGGCTATCCGTCGCCGCTGGTTGGTTGGTCTTTTTTTTTTCCCCCCTGGTGTCTCAGTCCCAGACCCGTATTATTACATCATCGAACACGTCTGACATTAAAACGTTAGCTACAAATTACGTAGTTGTATAAGTCTGAATGATTGGCCTTCTAAAGATTCGAAACGCGACAGCAGGTGGGATACGCCCCAGACGCACTCCCTCCCCAGCCTCAGCGCTACTTAATTTTGCTTTAATCCAGACTTTTTTTTTGGTGCATAAAGCAACACTACCGTACTAATAGCACATATGTGTAATCCAGTGAAATTTTGGTGCATAGCTAAACATTCAAATGAGAAAACAAGGGAATATACGGAGGTAAATACAATGAAATTGGATTTACAAATTTGAACGTAACTACACATAATTTATTTTTAAAAAGCAACATAACGTACATCAGTACATATACATGTAATTCTCTTCACCAACCAGGGGCGGATTCAGGGGGGGAGGGGGGGGGGGGGGGGGGGGGGAAGCGGCGTTATTGTCATGCTGAATGGCGCCTCCCCCCCCCCCCCTCCCCCGCTCTCTAAACGCGAGGGGAACCCTCCCCCCCCCCCCCGCTCTCGTATTAGGCTAAATCGTGACCGTCAAAGACCGGCTCAATCGATCCCAGCCTCCGCTAATTAAAAATCCTGGATCCGCCCCTGCCAACTGTCCATCTCTCCAGTGGAGGCCCCTGATATTATGTGCACATCACCACTGATGCTGTGGTGTGTATATGTCAGACTAATCATGGATTCTTGGCTCAACAGCAGACTTGGTATGCCTCACATTACAGGGTCATCCTCCTATGGCTGAATATATTTGTAACCATCCATCCCAAAGTCTCAAAACTTTAAAGCAACATGTCAGAGAAATGTACCCTAGAGCATTGACATCATTTCCTGACTTATAGCTGTACAGTGAAACCTTTGATTTCCCAAAATTTAACTGACTTGGCCGTAATGTACATGCACATATGGACTGTAATGTACATGTGCATATGGATTGTAACGTACATGTGCATATGGACTGTAACATACATGTGCATATGGACTGTAACATACACTGGTATATGGAACATACACGTGCATATGGACTGGTATATGGATTGTAACTCACACGTGCATATGGACTGTGAGTAACTGAGAATTCATCCAAATACTCCTGCCCAGTGGCAGGTGTAGAAGTGTCATATGGTGAGGGAATACCCCCTTGTTTTTCAAGTGAAAGAGGGTGGTCCTCACGTGACAGAGGGTGGTCCTCATGTGACAGAGGGCGGTCCTCACGTGACAGAGGGCGGTCCACACGTGACAGAGGGCGGTCCACATGTGACAGAGGGCGGTCCACATGTGACAGAGGGTGGTCCTCACGTGACAGAGGGTGGTCCTCATGTGACAGAGGGCGGTCCTCACGTGACAGAGGGTGGTCCTCACGTGACAGAGGGCGGTCCACACGTGGCAGAGGGCGGTCCTCACGTGACAGAGGGCGGTCCTCACGTGACAGAGGGTGGTCCTCATGTGACAGAGGGCGGTCCTCACGTGACAGAGGGCGGTCCTCACGTGACAGAGGGTGGTCCTCTGTAGCAACAGTCTATGGGAGGTAACACATACAGAAGCATTATTATTTGGGAAGAAGTGGTGGTCTTAATTGTTGTTCTACATGTAGGTTTTTTGATTTTTTGGGACTCTGCAGTATGTCTTCAAAATGGGCACATTGAAAACTGAACTGCCCACCATGACATTACAAGTTCATTATTGCCTACTATGACGTTGCCTTTTTTGCTTATCAATTTCCAGGCAGCAAATAAGGACATATGTTCATGGCTAATATGAGTGTCTTTTAATTAGTCCAATCTTTAATGCCTTTCATATTCCAGAATAAAAATTTAAAAAAAAAAACGGATTTGTTTTGGCTCTACCTGAGTCACCTCTGCTCTACCTGAGTCATCTTTGCTTTGGTTTCCTAATTCTATGCCCTGGTATGGACCCCATTCTGCACCCCTGCATGGATCGGGGCCCATTCATCATCTTCACAAGCGCTGGACTAAAGCATTGGCATTTATCATCTCTAAGCAACATTTGTATTGATAAGGGGGTTATCATTGTGTGTGTGTGTGTGTGTGTGTGTGTGTGTGTGTGTGTGTGTGTGTGTGTTTGGGATATGGGATGTGATGCATGGGTGTCAGATATCTGATGTATGGGTACCAGATATCTTATACCAGATATCTGATGTATGGGTACCAGATATCTTATACCAGATATCTGATGTATGGGTACCAGATATCTTATACCAGATATCTGATGTATGGGTACCAGATATCTTATGCCAGATATCTGATGTATGGGTACCAGATGTACATCAGATATCTGGCTGGTGTATATCCATTGTATGAATAATTGAGTTTGCAAGTAAGTATTGTACCTTACTGCTCTGATGGGACAACAGGCTCTTGAGATTAGTCTGGGAGTTGTTATGGAGGTCGTAGAGTGGAAACCGCAACACCTGTTTCCGCGACAATGTCAGCAGAGAGAAGGTAAAGATGCGTTGTTCATGTAGCTTACGTACCAAAGAGGACTCCAACTGTGCGAGATCGTATTCTCCCGTTCCTTCGCGCCTTACGGGTCTGAAGAGCGTAACGTTCGTCAGAACAGGACTACTCTGCGTTGTGATAAAAAGTTAAATATACACTCCAGTCCATGTACATGCGGCTTTGCTTGTAGACAGCCACTCAATAACGTCCGTGAGTGTGCTATGCACGCATATGAGGCCAAGACATCTTTGCCTATTCCACCACACGTACACACACGCACACATACACATGCATGCATGCACACAACAAGCACACCGACACGCACATACGCGCGCGCGCACACACACCGCACACACACACACACACACACACACACACACACACACACAAACACACACACACACACACACACACACACACACACAGACACACACACACACACACACACACACACACACACACACACACACACACACACACACACACAGACACACACACACACACACACACACACACACACACACACACACACACACACTCCTATACATTAAATTCCCTCCTTACAATATCTTCGCCACTCATCATTGAAGTCGGCGTGCCTCGAATATCCTCAGAGCGGATTCTGCGCATATTATGCTTCTGGTTGCGAGGCGCGCCGGCTTGTGCCATTTTCTAGCTGGAAACAGTGAAAACATCGCTTGCACGACGCTGCACGTGCGGCAACAGAATCACAAAAAACAAGAGAGAGCAAATTCAGCAGCTGTGCTGGTGGGAATTGGGTGCATCAGGAGATCAAGCGACAGCGAATAAAACGCTCAATGTATTTATGTATATAATTACAGTTGAGAACATTAAAATTTTTTTTCATGTGTTCTCTCTTTGATTGTGATTTGTTCGTAGCATAATGGAAAGTCATTTCAATCAAAAGGTAATTATTATTATTAACAGCCACATTGCAATGATTCAATGATTCCATTGCAATGTAGCTGTTAAATGCAATCCAAATTATACAAATTAAAATTAAATTGCACTTACATAAGAAATGATTACTGGAGGACTTGGACTGTGTTGATCTGTACTATCAATTTGTGGACTTTGAGATGGCTGCACCATTGAAAGCCCAATTTTTCCCTTAACTGTGAGACACCCTGTATGTTATACACGTACCTTTAAGGCAGCAATGTCATGACGAATGGTACATTATGTATGCATGTACATGTAATAATACAACTAATCGTCTCAATTACGACAAGAAGGGGGGATAACATTAAGGGAGCCCCACCTGGTGTAAATATACATGCATACATTGTACATGTACATGATTAATTGAAAAGTAATAAAAACTATCATTCTGTTTAATTTTTCTCGCAGAAGATGTTTTCATTATGGTTATTTCTTTTCCAGTCCGAAAGATATTTCGTGGTGGTCCTAACGTTGCACTACATGTTTTTTGATAAAGAATCAGCCTCCTTAGGTACTTGTACCGTTCCAACGCAACATACAAAAACAGCTCAAAGTTGAAAGCAGCTTGGCAACGTCGCCATTTTGAGACATTTACTATGAATATAATCAATTAGTTAATAAATTATCGATGCTATTGTGATGAGGGCGGTGCAGACGACGTCGTTTTGGACGGTGAGAACGGTTCTTTTCAGAACCAATCAGAGGAAGCTTCAAGTAGCAAGCGCAGCTCTAGGCGTGCTAGTGTGGAAGCTATATCTGCGTGGGCAGAACTTAAGAAGAAAAGGAAATCTCCGCGAGAAAATCACACAACCGGAATTACCAAAGACCAGCGGGCGGAGAAAAGGAAGAGAAGGAGCAAGTTGACTATAAAAGATGCATCTACAGATCAACTGGATGCCTTTTCTGAATTTATGCCTGAATTGATCTTACCGACTCCGATGCAAAGATCCTTGCTTTGCGTACCTAGAGTTCAAGCCCAGGACAAAGTGAGCAGAAAAGAACCGTTCCCACCGTCCAAAACAACGTCGTCTGCACCGCCCTCATCACAATAGCATCGATAATTTATTAACTAATTGATTATATTCATAGTAAATGTCTCAAAATGGCGACGTTGCCAAGCTGCTTTCAACTTTGAGCTGTTTTTGTATGTTGCGTTGGAACGGTACAAGTACCTAAGGAGGCTGATTCTTTATCAAATGTATCGCTCGCTATATATTGAAAATTTGGAGCGATTCCGCACTTGCTGGTTAGCACAAATTGACGAACAAAAAAGGTAACGAAAATGCTACATTTTGGTGCTTTAAACTGTAACGATTGATCGAAAGTTGGACGCGTAAGACTGAAAAGCTAAAGACAGTGATGAAGTATCTATAAATCTAATTTTGTTGAAAACCATTCCATTTTCAGGAAGAAAATCAACGAAGAAGTTGTTTTGGAGGGGTGTCACTGAATAGTTTATTTTCTAATAACATACATCAATAAATAATTTCATTTTTCAAGTTCACATTGCTAAGTATATATTTAATACAAGTGCATAATTTTTTTATCTTCAGCTTTTATAGTTGGAGATATAATCCTACATCCGATACCCCAAGGGGTTTGAACTCGCCCTAACTTACGGCAGGAATACTCAAATCGCTCCAAATTCGGTTCGTACATAAAGAAGTCCCTTAGCTATTGGACTGTTCTGTTCGTTAATTTTTATGTCATCCGTTACGGAGATACAGTTTAACAAACTACGTGCACTTTTTCCCGCTCTATTCGCGCCAATGATATAACCACCGCCTCCCCATACATTCAGCGGGACGCGATTTGCTCAAATCATCAATATTTGATCCTATCATAGAACTCAGGGTAGTGCTGCATTCGTCTTGCTTGCAAAGATCAGCAGCTGTCTCACATAATAGGTGGTAATAAGTGTGCCGATTGATGGTCGCAGACAGGTACCTAAGAAAATTCCATTGTTTTTAGTGGCATTGATTTCAACTACAACTTTAGAACTACAAGGGATAGGAAAACGGACCACGGTGCTCCATAGAATGTCACAGCCCATCATCGCTGTGAACACCTTTAATGAGACGGTGTGTTGACCTTTTGGTAGTTACCATTCGATATAATCACAATCAAAGAGAGAACACATGAAAAATTTTTTTAGGCCAAGTGTGATGTTCTCAACTGTATATGGGACAGTGTCCAGCAAAATCGGGCTTGTGGGGTTATAATTTTATCACTATAAAAATTGCACGTTGTACTAAACAACACATCTTCGCAACGGTACTACCTTTTCTTTTCAAATTTCATACACTTGTTCCCACACCATTTCTCTGTGTGAAAATCGATTTTGTGCTCTACACCTTTTCCGTGCCGTGGATACAGCAATCGTTAGCCCCGCGGGTTAGAAATCCACATTTCTCCACGTACGAGTGTTAAAAACGTGTCAAATTCGGAGTGTGCATAGATGAGTCCTGTAGCTATTGATTTGCTCTGTTCGTTAGTTTCTGAATCATCCGTTACGGAGATACAGTTGAGCAAACTACAGGCACATTTTCCCGCTTGATTCGCGTAATCACCGCCTTCCCATTCACTGAGCGGGACGCGATTTGCCAAAATCATTGGCGCGAATCAAGCGGGAAAACGTGCCCGTAGTTTGTTCAACTGTATCTCCGTAACGGATGATATAGAAATTAACGAACAGAACAAATCAATAGCTACAGGACTCCTCTATGTGGAGCCCGAATTTGACGCGTTTTCAACACTCGTACTTGGAGAAATGAGGAATTCTAACCCGCGGGGTTAACGATTGTTGTATCCACGGCACGGAAAATGCGTAGATCACAAAAATCGATTTTCACACAGAGAAATGGTGTGGGAAAAAGTGTACGAAATTTGAAAGGAAAACGTAGTTCCGTCGCGAAGATGTGTTGTGTAGTACAACGGGCAATTTTTATAGTGATAAAATTATAACCCCACAAGCCCGATTTTGCTGGACACTGTCCCATATCGGGACCTACGTTAGTAGTCGGGACCTACGTTAGTAGGTCCTATGTAGGATTTGAAGTGTCATGAATACGATTAGCAAAACACCAGATTCCATTATTGCCGATGCGCCGTAGAATCAGTTGGAATTTAGCGAGCGTATTTGGATACAGCCAACGATTACCTACAATGTAGTAAAACTGCCGACGCTTAGAAAGCTCAGACAACAGAGATAATGCTCACTCGTTCCCACACTAGAACCTGAAAACATGACGATTCCTTCTAATTCTTCTTCTGGATCTGATAAGATTCGCTCGGATAAGAGGTTTATTGCATTGCATCTTTGTCACGATTGAAGCTTAATGTTTGCGGTTATCAAAAGGAACTGTAGGAGATAAGTTAGAAACTTTCTGCCGAATTTGTTTGGTACTATTACTTTCCTATTTTGAGTTATACTGAACACAATTTTGATCTTTAGCAAACTTAGTTATGTTAACACATAGCCCACAACAGATTTTATCAGCTTCTGATGCCTTATATGGAGGTCATGGCCAGAAGCCACTGAAGTGCTATTCCAAAGCTATTAGCTGCACCGGAAACACGTGTACATGTGTATTACAGACATAATAGTAGAAGCTGTTTTTTTGACGAGTCGCAAGATGAATGTGAGGAGCGTGACAGTATTCAAGAAGCGCATGAAACAAAGAAGGCTTGCGACAGGAAGCACTACAAAGCCGATTTTGAAAGTAAGAAGGATAGCACGAAGGCGCAATACTGGCTTGATCCGGAACGTAAGAAGGAGCGTGAAGGCCTACTACGATCAAAATCGAGAACTGATTTTAGCCTCCAAACAAGCTCAATATCAGGCAAATCCAAAGGTCTGGAAAAGAAATCCTACGAGGTAGGAGTATACCTTTTGGGTGCAATATCCAAGTTTATTCGCGCGCAAGGGAACGGTATATCCTTTGCGTGTGTTCTTGCAAGTCGTCTGCGATTTACAATGTTATTTGCATCCCCCCCCCCCCCCCCCCCCCAAGATATCCTTCACAAGATATCCTTCACAAATGCGTGTCCACTGGTGGTCCCCACCTATTTGACCAGAGCAAATCAGCTAGGTGCTGCATGTTCATTCAAGCTGCACTGGTAACCCCATAACTCATGTCTCCCCCATGACAGAGCATCCTTGGAACTAACCCCATAGTAGTTGCTACAAAGCTTTGTTCTTGACATGGCCACAAGCACTGCTGCTCAGGGGAAGGTATATTGTTTTCATTCATATATGTGTGTCTGCCAGTTGTGAGCTGTTCTTGGCCAATGTTATTAGGTGGAGATGGAGAAGAGGAAAGGGAACACCATCCCACTAGGATGAGGAGTGCATGGAACACTCTGGAAGGGTGGGTGTATGTGTATGTTTGTGTGTGCTATGTCCCACGGATATGTTGACGAGTTATCTGTACAGGTGTGATGTTGTGCTTGCTATCCCCTCCTTTGCTCGTCCACTTTCCTCCTGTCTCATCCTCTCTTCTCCCTTCCCCTCTCTCCCTACCCTTCTCCATTCCCCTCCTCCCCCTTTTTCTTCTCCCTTCCCCCTCCCTTCCCCTCCTCCCTTCACGTCCCATCCTCTGTCCCATTCTCCCTTCACCTCCCATCCTCCCTTCACCTCCTCCCTTCACCTCCCATCCTCCCTTCCCCTCCTCCCTTCACCTCCCATCCTCCCTTCCCCTCCTCCCTTCACTTCCCATCCTCCCTTCCCCTCCTCCCTTCACTTCCCATCCTCCCTTCCCCTCCTCCCTTCACCTCCCATCCTCCCTTCACCTCCCATTCTCCCTTCACCTCCTCCCTTCACCTCCCATCCTCCCTTCCCCTCCTCCCTTCACCTCTCATTCTCCCTTCCCCTCCTCCCTTCACCTCCCATCCTCCCTTCCCCTCCTCCCTTCACCTCCCATCCTCCCTTCACCTCCCATCCTCCCTTCACCTCCATCCTCCCTTCACCTCCCATCCTCCCTTCACCTCCCATCCTCCCTTCACCTCCCATCCTCCCTTCACCTCCCATCCTCCCTTCCCCTCCTCCCTTCCCCTCCTCCCTTCACCTCCCATCCTTCCTTCTCCTCCTCCCTTCACCTCCCATCCTCCCTTCACCTCCCATTCTCCCTTCACCTCCTCCCTTCACCTCCCCTCCTCCCTTCACCTCCCATCCTCCCTTCACCTCCCATCCTACCTTCACCTCCCATCCTCCCTTCACCTCCTCCTCTCACCTCCCATCCTCCCTTCCCCTCCCATCCTCCGTTCCCCTCCCATCCTCCGTTCCCCTCCCATCCTCCGTTCCCCTCCCATCCTCCCTTCCCCTCCCATCCTCCCTTCCCCTCCCATCCTCCGTTCCCCTCCCATCCTCCGTTCCCCTCCCATCCTCCCTTCCCCTCCCATCCTCCCTTCCCCTCCCATCCTCCCTTCCCCTCTCATCCTCCGTTCCCCTCCCATCCTCCCTTCCCCTCCCATCCTCCCTTCCCCTCCCATCCTCCCTTCCCCTCCCATCCTCCCTTCCCCTCCCATCCTCCCTTCCCCTCCCATCCTCCCTTCCCCTCCCATCCTCCCTTCCCCTCCCATCCTCCCTTCCCCTCCCATCCTCCTTTCCCCTCCCATCCTCCCTTCCCCTCCCATCCTCCCTTCCCCTCCCATCCTCCCTTCCCCTCCCATCCTCCCTTCCCCTCCCATCCTCCCTTTCCCTCCCATCCTCCCTTCCCCTCCCATCCTCCCTTCCCCTCCCATCCTCCCTTCCCCTCCCATCCCCCTTCTCCCTTCCCCTCCCATCCCCCTTCTCCATTCCCTTCCATTCCTCTCTCCTCTTCCTCTCTACTTCCTTCCCCTCCTTCACGAATCACTTCCATCTCCACCTGTTTGCCCCAACACAGCTGGATATCATGGATACAGTTTGGCCATGATGGTAGACCTATTCTGTGCTGTACTCATTGGTGGTGCTTTTGCACACCACTTATGAAAATGGCAAGCAATCTGGTAAACATCTTTGGTGTGAATGGCCAATTGCTTTAATCATATACATACTCACATCAGGACAGACATTTAAGGTGATTAATCCTGATGCCTTTGCTACTGGCTTTGGAGAACGCATGCGTACCTTCAGTCAAGAGAAGAGGGCTTTGAGGATAGTTTCATGACGGGGGGGGGGGGGGGGGGGGGGGTGCTATGCTTCGGTTGATCCTGATAAACCAATTTTGGTAGCTGGTAATCTATAGTGGTTTAATGAAAAACGCGTTAGGCTAGGCATTAGAAAATGGCATTAAATATCATGATGCTCTGGGTAGTTAAGGGCATTTGTGGTCTGAGCATATAATGTTGTTCCTTCACTACTAATACCTCCTCTCCTCCACTACCACTTCTTTTATAGGGGTCCCCTCGCCTTTCAAAATAACCTAGCTGAGAGACTGGGTGTTGCTCACATGCCAGTTCAGATACTTAGCTGTTTAAACGAAAGAAATTTTTTTTATTATTGTGTGATATTTAATGATGATAGCAAGTGAGCAGATCAAACTGTCTTATACTGCTGTAATGTGATGCACTATATTATATTCCGAGATTGCCCTTCTTTCTTTGTTTGCTCTCATGCATGCAACGTGTAAGTAGGAACCCGCCGGGGGAAAAAAAGGAGTGAAACAAGATATAAAAATTTAATTAAAATAAAATTGGTGATGTAGGATTTGTAGACAGCAATTGAGTAAAAAGTAAGGAAACAAGGAATTACGGATATTATGCATTCATTAAATTATAAATATTACATTTAGCACAGAATTTCAGGCAGGTAATTTGCTAAATAATGTAGGCATGTAATATTTATAATTTAAGGAATGCATAATATCCGTAATTCCTTGTTTCCTTACTTTTTACTCAATTGCTGTCTACAAATCCTACATCACCAATTTTATTTTAATTAAATTTTTATATCTTGTAATATATGGGATCGTTCACGAGAAAAGGGACCTAGCGCATATTATAAAAAAATGGTATAAAAATGGCATTATGTTTGAATTGCTATAGCTTTCGAACGGTTAAAGCTATCAACTCCCTATTTTCGGCACTTCATACTACACCATTTATCTATGGTAAACTACATTTTGGGGTCTTGAACATGCTCCGTGCCAGTATAGCTACATCCGATACCCCAAGGGGTTTGAACTCGCCCTAACTTACGGCAGGAATACTCAAATCGCTCCAAATTCGGTTCGTACATAAAGAAGTCCCTTAGCTATTGGACTGTTCTGTTCGTTAATTTTTATGTCATCCGTTACGGAGATACAGTTTAACAAACTACGTGCACTTTTTCCCGCTCTATTCGCGCCAATGATATAACCACCGCCTCCCCATACATTCAGCGGGACGCGATTTGCTCAAATCATTGGCGGGAATCGAGCGCGAAAACGTGCACGTAGTTTGTTAAACTGTATCTCCGTAACAGATGGCATAAAAAATAACGAACAGAACAATCCAATAGCTAAGGGACCTCTTTATGTACAAACCGAATTTGGAGCGATTTGAGTATTCCTACAGGAAGTTAGGGCGAGTTTGAACCCCTTGGGGTATCGGATGTAGCTATACTGGCATGGAGCATGTTAAAGACCCCAAAATGTACTATACCATAGATCAATAGTGTAGTATAAAGTGCTAAAAATATAAAGTTGATAGCTTTAACTGTTCAAAAGTTATAGCAATTCAAACGTAATGCCATTTTTATAACATTTTTATATAATATGCGCTAGGTCCCTTTTCTCGTGAACGATCCCATATACCAGATTATTCCAACAAATAAATGATAAATATAGGTTGAAACTTCAGAGCTACACGTCAAAAAACGCGAGGTTCATGGCTCTGTCGGGAATAAGAAACAGTTGCAGTTTCGTCCGAATAGGTGTAGTGTCTGGAAACACGAGGCGAAAATTTCGGACCATCTGCGACACTGCAATATGCAACTCCAACTCCGCCACACGTCGACCTGTTGTATAAATGGTCCCGGCAATAAGAGTATTATTAGAGTTACTATAGGCCTACTGAGTAAGCCGTCTAGTTATTGCTGGCTGTTTAGACATGCACAATTACATTCACACTGCCTAAAAACTGCAACACATAATTTGTACGTACCAGCACACATTCTTGGTCCAAATCCAAATGGCAGAGAAGCAAACTTCTCTGGATAGTTACAGCTGTCTCTGTTCCATCTTTCTGGTAAAAACTTGTGTGGCTCTGGAAAAATACTTGCCATTTGACCAATAACCACATTTGGAAGGACAACATATGTCTGTGATCAAGGGGGAGGGGCCAGGGAGGAGTTGTGAAAGGTCAATCAGAAGGGAGTAGTGGAGGGCATAAGGGGGGGTGGTCAGGGGTCAGGAGTAGTGGAGGGCATAATGGAGTGGTCAGGGGTCAGGAGTAGTGGAGGGCATAAGGGGAGTGGTCAGGGTCAGGAGTAGTAGAGGGCATAAGGGGGAGTGGTCAGGGATCAGGCATAAGGGGAGTGGTCTGGGGTCAGGAGTAGTGGAGGGCATAAGGGGGAGTGGTCAGGGATCAGGAGTAGTGGAGGGCATAAGGGGAGTGGTCAGGGGAGTAGAGGGCATAAGGAGGAGTGGTCAGGGGTCAGGAGTAGTGGAGGGCATAAGGGGGAGTGGTCAGGGTCAGGAGTAGAAGGGGAGTGGTCAGGGGTCAGGAGGAGTGGAGGGCATAAGGGGGAGTGGTCAGGGATCAGGAGTAGTAGAGGGCATAAGGGGGAGTGGTCAGGCATAAGGGGGAGTGGTCAGGGGTCAGGAGTAGTGGAGGGCATAAGGGGAGTGGTCAGGGGTCAGGAGTAGTGGAGGGCATAAGGGGAGTGGTCAGGGGTCAGGAGTAGTAGAGGGCATAAGGGGGAGTGGCCAGGGATCAGGCATAAGGGGAAGTGGTCTGGGGTCAGGAGTAGTGGAGGGCATAAGGGGAGTGGTCAGGGGTCAGGAGTAGTAGAGGGCATAAGGGGGAGTGGCCAGGGATCAGGCATAAGGGGAAGTGGTCTGGGGTCAGGAGTAGTGGAGGGCATAAGGGGAGTGGTCTGGGGTCAGGAGTAGTGGAGGGCATAAGGGGAGTGGTCAGGGGTCAGGAGTAGTGGAGGGCATAAGGGGAGTGGTCAGGGATCAGGCATAAGGGGAAGTGGTCTGGGGTCAGGAGTAGTGGAGGGCATAAGGAGGAGTGGTCAGGGGTCAGGAGAAGAAGGGGAGTGGTCAGGGGTCAGGAGTAGAAGAGGGCATAAGGGGGAGTGGCCAGGGATCAGGCATAAGGGGAAGTGGTCTGGGGTCAGGAGTAGTGGAGGGCATAAGGGGAGTGGTCTGGGGTCAGGAGTAGTGGAGGGCATAAGGGGAGTGGTCAGGGGTCAGGAGTAGTGGAGGGCATAAGGGGAGTGGTCAGGGGTCAGGCATAAGGGGAAGTGGTCTGGGGTCAGGAGTAGTGGAGGGCATAAGGAGGAGTGGTCAGGGGTCAGGAGAAGAAGGGGAGTGGTCAGGGGTCAGGAGTAGAAGGGGAGTGGTCAGGGGTCAGGAGTAGAAGGGGATTGGTCAGGGGTCAGGAGTAGAAGGGGAGTGGTCAGGGGTCAGGAGTGGTGGAGGGCATAAGGGGGAGTGGTCAGGGGTCAGGAGTAGTGGAGGGCATAAGGGGGAGTGGTCAGGGGTCAGGAGTAGTAGAGGGCATAAGGGGAGTGGTCAGGGGTCAGGAGTAGTAGAGGGTATAAGGGGAGTGGTCAGGGGTCAGGAGTAGTAGAGGGCATAAGGGGAGTGGTCAGGGATCAGGAGTAGTAGAGGGCATAAGGGGAGTGGTCAGGGGTCAGGAGTAGTAGAGGGCATAAGGGGGAGTGGTCAGGGGTCAGGAGTAGTAGAGGGCATAAGGGGGAGTGGTCAGGAGTAGTAGAGGGCATAAGGGGGAGTGGTCAGGAGTAGTAGAGGGCATAAGGGGGAGTGGTCAGGAGTAGTAGAGGGCATAAGGGGGAGTGGTCAGGAGTAGTAGAGGGCATAAGGGGGAGTGGTCAGGAGTAGTAGAGGGCATAAGGGGGAGTGGTCAGGGGTCAGGAGTAGTGGAGGGCATAAGGGGGAGTGGTCAGGGGTAGTAGAGGGCATAAGGGGGAGTGGTCAGTGGTCAGGAGTAGTGGAGGGCATAAGGGGGAGTGGTCAGTGGTCAGGAGTAGTGGAGGGCATAAGGGGGAGTGGTCAGGGGTCAGGAGTAGTAGAGGGCATAAGGGGAGTGGTCAGGGGTCAGGCATAAGGGGAGTGGTCAGGGGTCAGGCATAAGGGGAGTGGTCAGGGATCAGGAGTAGTGGAGGGCATAAGGGGGAGTGGTCAGGGATCAGGAGTAGTGGTGATCATGTCGTCAGAACCACACCCACTCACCCCTGCTGGGACCTCATAGCCCGAGAGCTCCGTGGTCCTCTGCAGCTGCCTTGTGTTGGCTGGTGCAACAGGGTATAGCCTGGGGACCCAAATACAAGTATTGTTGTAATGCTTGCTATTTTCTTAACTGACAGAAAGTACCCACCCCAGTCACCCAGCCTTTTTCAGCCCTGGTCCCCAGACAGTTCTTTCCCCACTCACTCCTCCTCCCCAGTCTCTCTTCCCTCTCCTCTCCCTATCCATCAGCCCTCTACCACTGTCGCCTCCTTCCCAGTTCCTCAGCTGTCTCCTGTTCCTAGTCCCTCAGTCCTCTCCCCTCCCCAGTCCCTTAGCCCTCTCCCCCCCCCCCAGTCCTTCAGCCCTTTCTCTTTTCTAGTCCCTCCACCTGCTCCTCCTCCTCCCCAGTCCCATATCATGCCTACCTCAAAGTCTCTTTGATGCATCCCCGGAGGTAGGGCATAGAGTGGATGTGCAAAGGCGTCACCATCTCGTCCTTCCCCACCACACTGAGGACTTCCTGTCTCAGGGTCTCCTGTGCTAAGGGGTTAATAGCAAGGCTGTACAGACACCACATTAGCGTGTAGGATGTCTGTTGGATGGCAGAAGGAATTATTCAGCTCTTGAGCCTTGTGCATAGAACTGAGCACAATATATTTACTACCAAATATTATTGTTATTTTTAAAAGGAAATATAATAGTGTAAAAAACATACATGTGCAGCTGTGATAAATGAAATGCACATTAAGTATGCATGCATCGTTTAAAAACCTAACAATGGCTGCCTTGCAATCATTACTTTTTGGCATTATGTCTCATGGGTAATAAAACAACTCATGCCTGCTTGCAATCATTTCGTTATTAATTAACCCAAATGTATAGCATTGTTATTGTTTTCTAGAGTCATATTGTTATCTTGTTATCAAATTATTAATAATTTATCGAATTACAACTATGTTAGAAAAATAATTCAGCGCTCTTCCCTCATCACTCCACTCACTGTATCAATGCCTCCAGCCATCATATTGATTGTGTTGACAGCAGCCTCTTTCATACTTATCTTCTCATCCCTCAGCATGAATGACATGAAGTTGTGTTTCTCACCGTCACCTTCATCCTCCAGCACCACTGCCTTTTCCTCCAAATGTTTCCTGGCCAGCTGGTACATGTTCTGCCCCAGGTCCCTTAATGCTAGCCAGTCCTTTGTACGCCACAGCTTGTGCACAGGGGGTCTGTACCTCATGCGCTGTGTGATGGAAATCACGGTCTGTGCAGCGCTAATAAACTCCTCAAAGTCACTGGGAACCTGTCCTGGACTTAGGCAACCAAGGCGCTTGTTAAGTAAGAAGAGGCACACACCTAGAGAAGGGTTCAACTTTTATTAAATTCTCTTGGGTTAAATCTTATAGCACTCCAGACCTACTTTCAAATGACCACCTGAAGATATAAGGATTGATGTCATGGATCTGTAGTGTAGACGTGTGTCTGTTTCTACGTATCATACTGAGGAGGTCAAAGGTGATAAGGTTGAAGTCCTTCCAATACCCAGCTACTCGCTGGGGTACCATGGTGAACTTGGAAATTGGCTTCCTTTGGCGCATCCAGTCCTCGCCATTTCTGAAATATACAAAACTGACATGAAGAATTAATGCAACATGTGCATACAGAGCAGGCTTGTATCATGTATGTGTGCATGTACATGTGTGTATGTATGGGCCAGCATGTGCATATATGTATTGTGTAGTGGGTGTAGTGTGTAAATGCATGTGTACATGCTTGTGGATGTACATGTATATATATATATAATATATATAATACATATAAGTTGGTCACTACACAGTTTAAACCAAGTTTGGTATATGGTGATATGTTGGTTTGCTATTCAAACTGTACTCGAATATTTGAAACAGTCATGGGAAAAAATTTGCTTCCTTGTGGCCATAAGATCTACGTTAGCAAAACCATTTATTGCCTTTCCATTTTTTAGTGGTGTAAGGAATGCAATGATAATTTTACAACACATCCGAGGTTCATCCTGTTATAGAACCATGTAGAGGGACAGCTGTTCATGCATGTGCAAAGGACAAGAACATATCTATGCACCATACTCCAGTGCATGAAGATAACAGGCAACGTCGGATTCAAGCAATTTGCCTTGTTGAGAGAACGATATTAAAGTTGAACATCATGACTTGCTTGGAGCATAAGCCTCATAATTTTCTACTGCCTTCCTGCATGTAGTGTGGCTCCTACCCACACTGCTGGTTGAGTCATACTAACCGTGTGCATGTAGAATCGCACGTATTAGTACTCTGTAAGTTCAGAATAATTGCATTCCCTATGCTGCTAAGGGTCAGAGTGTCAAGCTATTAAACAACTCAACAGTTTTGTGCATTTTAGTAAATTGCACATGTAATTTTCTGTTGAAAATGCACACTGCTGTAAACATGAGAATGCCAGCATGTACCAGTTAATGTGAACAGTAACACAGCACACTTACAGCACTACACACATGTGATCAATGCAGTACGTACCGCCAGCCTACACACTATTATGTAACAGTGATATATAATTGCATGTATGTGTATGTCAAACCGAACTATATTTACAGGAAACCATAAATAGTAGATAGTAACTGAGGGCATAACCATTAGTGTTATGATGGCAGCATAGCCATTAGTGTTATGATGGCAGCATAGCCATTAGTGTTATGATGGCAGCATAGCCATTAGTGTTATGATGGCAACATAACCATTAGTGTTATGATGGCAGCATAGCCATTAGTGTTATGATGGCAGCATAGCCATTAGTGTTATGATGGCAGCATAGCCATTAGTGTTATGATGGTAGCATAACCATTAGTGTTATGATGGCAGCATAGCCATTAGTGTTATGATGACAGCATAGCCATTAGTGTTATGATGGCAGCATAGCCATTAGTGTTATGATGGCAGCATAACCATTAGTGTTATGATGGCAGCATAGCCATTAGTGTTATGATGGCAGCATAGCCATTAGTGTTATGATGGCAGCATAACCATTAGTGTTATGATGACAGCATAGCCATTAGTGTTATGATGGCAGCATAGCCATTAGTGTTATGATGGCAGCATAACCATTAGTGTTATGATGGCAGCATAGCCATTAGTGTTATGATGGCAGCATAGCCATTAGTGTTATGATGACAGCATAGCCATTAGTGTTATGATGGCAGCATAACCATTAGTGTTATGATGGCAGCATAGCCATTAGTGTTATAATGACAGCATAGCCATTAGTGTTATGATGGCAGCATAGCCATTAGTGTTATGATGGCAGCATAGCCATTAGTGTTATGATGGCAGCATAGCCATTAGTGTTATGATGGCAGCATAACCATTAGTGTTATGATGGCAGCATAGCCATTAGTGTTATGATAGCAGCATAGCCATTAGTGTTATGATGGCAGCATAGCCATAAGTGTTATGATGGCAGCATAGCCATTAGTGTTATGATGGCAGCATAACCATTAGTGTTATGATGGCAACATAACCATTAGTGTTATGATGGCAGCATAAACATTAGTGTTATGATGGCAGCATAACCATTAGTGTTATGATGGCAGTATAGCCATAAGTGTTATGATGGCAGCATAGCCATTAGTGTTATGATGGCAGCATAACCATTAGTGTTATGATGGCAGCATAACCATTAGTGTTATGATGGCAGCATAACCATTAGTGTTATGATGGCAACATAACCATTAGTGTTATGATGGCAGCATAACCATTAGTGTTATGATGGCAGTATAGCCATTAGTGCAGCATAACCATTAGTGTTATGATGGCAGTATAGCCATTAGTGTTATGATGGGTATCACGCAGCATACCCATTAGTGTCATGTAAGTTGGTTGCTATGTAAAACCAAACTTTGGTTTGACATCTCCACCAAACTCAGTCTGGTTTTCTTCAAAGCGTGATTTTGGTTAGAAGTTTAAACCAGTCATTTAGGATTGTAAAATAACCTACGGTTACATGCACCAGCATCTAAACTCGCCGCCTTGTTTTAAAACCAATTATTCACTTTATTCACATCAAATACATGTTCACAGTTTCCGAAATATAGTTTGGGACATGACCATGTAACATTATACCAATTTGCACTCCTTCATAACAAGGCTTCAGTTTGTCTCGTTAGAAGTTTTTCTGCCAAGCATAAATTCCTCGTGGCCACATTCAATGTCAACTTATCTAGAAACAATATTAGGCATTTATTGCCACATTTAAATAGTTTGAAAAAAACATTGGTTTGATATACATGAATCAACCAACATATTTTGCAGTGATATACAATATAATATCAGCATAGCCATCAGCATAGCTATAGCCATTAGGACATACAGCCATTAGTGTTACCTGGTAGTCTTATATCAGCATAGCCATTAGTGTTATGTCAGTGCATAGCCATGCATTAGTGTTACACTAACTAAATGGATAACTAAGTTCATATTGCATATATAGTATACATGTACATGTAAACTGCATGCACAATGCTGCACATGGGAATAGACTGTAACATATACAGGGAGGGGGGGGGGGGGGGGAGAGATGTAATGCATGCGATTGAGAATATAGGCATGTTATCATTAGTAAACAAAACCCTTTGTATTCGCTCTGTGTATAGGTATATTCAGAAAACCAGCACCAGTTATGAATAGCAGAGGTCATGCGACCTCCATGCACGTTGCTGGGTATATATATAATTATAATTTATTACACAGCAAAAAAAGTTTAGTGAAACGGCTAACTATATCACTCCAAATCCTGATTCTGAGTGATATAGTAAGCCGTTTTGAGTGAAATCCACCAAACTGTTTTTGCTGTGTATATATATATACGTTTATACGCATGCAGCTTAGCCTGTAACATTACAGTATGTGTATGCGAGCTTAAAAGGGCTGCACTTACGAGAGGAAAAGCCCCATTGGCAGCTGTAATTCCTCCGTCATTATCTGATTCCACATATCGCTGATGGGGAATCGCACCGGACACCGCCCCTCTGACCGAAAGGTCCTTTCGATGTCTTGCGGCAGGTGAGCGACTACAAAGGCCGGCAGTTGGGGGTACTTCTCTCGATAGACTGCACCGTACTTCTCCAGCCTCTCCTGATGCAGATCAAATAGTTCCTTGTGTTTGCCCGTCTTTGTCAGAACGGTCCACAAAGATCCGAGCAGAGGCAGCTGTAGTGGACCCGGAATCGCCGCGAGGGCTCTCGTTTGCAGCTGACGTTGAGGAACATGGTGGAACAGCTTGCAAGCTAATGTCATTGAATAAATTCTTAACGATCGATGCGGGCGATAGTGAGGTGACCTTTTTAGCTCAGCAGTCCACAGCGATCCGAGCAACGGCGCCTGTAGTGGTCGGCCCGGAATCGCTGTGAGGGCTCTCGTTTGTAGCTGACGTCGGGGGAAATGGTGGAACAGCTTGTAAACTAATGCCATTGAATGACAATCGATGAGGGAGATAGTGAGGTGACCTTGCCAATGCAGACCGACGCTCACCTGGGTCTATTATCACGTGATGAGGCCCCCCCCCCAGGCCATTTCCAACTTCCATAATTTTTTAGAGCAAGGGACGCAAGAAAAATGTACTGTAGCGGATCCAAGGAACATGGGGTTCACCGATATATAGGGAACTACCCTAGGCCATCAGGTAGGGGTATTGTGGAGCGTAGCCGGCCCCTTCAACCTTCATCCATCCTACTGTATAGGACCGTTGCAATACTGGCCGGAGCTAGTGCAAAACCCCAAAATGTATTTTACCATAGAGAGAGATGGTGTAGTATGAAGTGTTGAAAATAGGATGTTGATAGCTATAATCGTTCGGAAGGTAACTTATAGCGATCCAATATTCAGGCGTAAGGCATATTTGTAATAAATAACCGAAACTGTCCCAATTATAATTCTATTACATAAAATAACGGAGCACGTGAGCCATATCTTCATGGAATCTACTTACCATATCAATTGGGTATCTATCTATCCTCCCCCTTCGGTTTTTTGAAGCAGTATCGAAACCAGTTACAGATTTGGATTCCTTGCTGTATGTAGGTTTCTGGAACATTTTTTTTTTTAGGACGTACAGAAGGGAAATTTGGTGTTTCGGACTAGTTGATTACTTTTTGCCTTTTTTTTTTTTTTTTTTTAAGAAAGAGGGGTAGTGGTCATGTTTATACACTGCAACGTGAATAAAGTAAAACATAGTTTTTGACACCATTGAAACTTGCGGCTATAACTTCATCAGTTAGATCGGTCACTAAAATAGTACAAAAAAAATACTCACTGATAGAGCATAGATTTTAACATTGCAACGTCTTATTTTTGTTTGTACTACTATTATGGGGAAATTTATATAAATTTTTAAAGCGCGAGCGCATTTTTCGTTAATTGCACTATTTATTGGTTACAGTCGTTTATGTCATTGTGCCTTCTACCGAAACGTACACTGGGAAGAGCGATGTATTCTTGTGGTAAAAGAAGAATGTGCGGACTGCAGGTGTTAACTAGTGTTGATTGGGCTCGTTTCCAATCCCTGGCACCAGGCAGCCGCAGAGAGATCTATAGATAAGTACTTTTGAGAAGCAGCTCCTTACATCATAATGCACGGTGACGCTAATGCTATCGAGAGTTACGTTAGTAACTCTCATGACATATAGACCCCTTGCCGTGTCATCCCGGGAAGGATCAAAACATTAGCGGCCATATTGTTTTGGACCAAAACGTGTGCATTATTTAGAAATTTGTGTATCTACGACGACGATGACGTAAATCTAACACTGTACGCCCGCAACAACCCATAACCATTTCATTTGGTTCTACGTATATGAGTCGTGCTTAAACTTATGAATACAATTAATTAGGTCGTGATTTTTCACCAGTTTAAAAATTATTAACATAAATTCTAAATAACGCACACATTTTGGGTACGGCCGCTAATGTTTTGATCCTTCCCGGGATGACACGGCAAGGGGTCTATAGGATTTGACCCCGATTATGAAGTCATTAAAAACGGGACCCGCTTCTAACGGGACTCCTATCAATCGGATGGCTTAGCTAGTTGTCGGTATCGAACAAGAAGTCGAAATAGAGCCGTTTGATGTTTGTTTAATGTTGCAAAACCGTGTGTTTCAAGAGAACAAAAGGGATTCTGTTTTTCCTCGTCCCCAGACGGAACAGCGGCCATTTTCTCCTTCCTTTATTTGTAAAGAACTCGAGATAAGAACCGTTTCAAAGGACGCGAATGGTGCCAATATGTATGAAATTTCAAGCGGTAGATTCCTTGCGGATTGGATACACGTGGATCGTATTGGGCCTTGAACTGATAACAGAAATACATATGTTGATAACTTTACTGGGAAAACAACTCAACACGGGAGCCGTTTGAAAGAACGTCAATGGTATCAGTAGGTTCAGAATTATATCCGTATAAGTGAGTATGTTCATGGGAATCGCTTGTTACAGTAGCCCTGGCTAGATTCACAACACCATTTCTTAGAAATGGTGTTGTCAATACAGACGGCCATGTAGTCTCGTTCCCAGACCAATATGACGCAATTCGTCGTATAGTGTCTGGGTACGAGACCAAAGAGCACGCTAATTATGAGCTTTAAATACACGGCCAATTCTTACGCTAAGTGAATCAGATCCGCTACCCAAAGGTCGTGATTCAGCCGTGAAGCGGACTTAATTTCCGATAGAATTCAATAGTATTCGGAACAAGGTCAGTAAATTTCAGGAAATTAAGTCCGCTTCATGACTGAATCACGACCTTTGGGTAGCGGATCTGATTCACGTAGCGTAAGAATTGGCCGTGTAGAAGTCCAATTTCTTTGGTGTTCCAATTCGTAGTTTATATCATGCATTCGCTTTTGTTGTTTTTATCAAAATGCCTTCACGTAAGTATAAAGCTAGAGCTAAACGTCGAGCGGAATACCTCCAAATGCGAGAGAAAATATTGAAAGAGCGATCGTCAGAAAAGAGCGAAGAAAAAGCTCTAGAACGATATCGTCGGAACCCCGAGCCAAAACTAACCGATGAGGAAGAACGATATTACCAGAACTCCGATCGAAAGCAAACGGCTGAGTGGGAAAAATATCACACGAACCCCGAGCCAATACTATCTTTATAGCGGCAACGGTACAATGAGGCCATGAACAGTGCAGAACATCGGGACGGTTCCATCGCTTCTCCTGCGAAAAGAATGCAATTGCAAGAACGACCGACAGATCAACATGCTGCACGAAGCAAATGCTACCTCAAAGGTAATGAGCTTAGAAAAATACCTACCAATAAACCCCAAAGGTACGTTCGAATTCGACTGAGTGATGCAATACGTATTTTGGGTCGGATGAACATGTACATGTATGCGTGTATTATAATAGGTAACTGCAATATAATAATGTTTATAAACCTTTGCGTTGCATGGTTTGTTTGGTGATGCGTGCAATTGACCCGTGTATAAATGTGTCTGCGTTGTTCTGTATAATTACGTGTAGCCACACATAATAGTTATTGTGCCTGACTGTCATTGGTTATCATAACATGAAAAAAAACTTACATATTTATTGTAGCTATGCAAATCTATACAGATGATCATATAAGCATTAAAGCTAGGACTATCCTATGTAAAGATCAGATAGTTGCAAAAGCGCATCTGATAGCATGACTTTGCCCTTCCATCAAGAGGTCCATTAACAGTTTTCACATGGCTTCTGTTTACATGTAGATAATATTGTAAAGACACATAGATGTATCATACTTGCATTGCAAGTGTTCACAAAAGAGTGTCGGACCAGCTGCTCAAATAGACATTGTATTGGGGACAAAGGTGCTATTTCAAGAATGCACTGAAGATGTTCGAGCTGGCCTTGACAATCTTGATTCAGGGTGTGGCATGGGCACCCTATTTCCTGTGAGTTCCCAACATGCTTGGTTTGAAGGATAACTTACCTGAGTTATTCAGCGAGGAAGGTGCAGCACCACAGCATGCCATAGTCAGTGAAGACCTTTCCTGTCATGCCTACTACTACCACCTCTACTCCTCCACTTTACTGTCACTATGCCTACTACTACCCTTACTCCTCCCCTCCTACCCCTACTCCTCCCCTTTCCTATCACTATGCCCTACCTACCACTACCCTCCCCTTACCTACTATAACTTCTATTTTACCAATAGTGAGCAGCCGACACTCATTTTTGCATTTCCATTTCGTTGGACACATGCTGTCATGCCTATATGCTCTGCCACTACACACCTACCATTAAACAAAACATGGGAGGCATTATCTGAAGTCCAAGTCAGTTAATGTATATTGTTCAGAATGTCCACTCGGGGGTACAATTGGACACCCGGGTGGACAGCAAAAAAAGTTTTTGCCGTTCGGTCACGGAAGGGACCTGGCTGCATTTAACAGTACAAGCTTACAGAACAAGTCTTTTCAGGATCGGGCCGAGATAAGTAAGGCTTAAATACTTTCGGTACTCGTAAAATGACCCGTGCTAGCGGACCTATCCATTACGCTCCGACCAATCCGCACAGAGCGTAATGGATAGGTCCGCTAAAACAGCTTGTTCTACATGTACCAAAAGGATTTAAGCCTTGCTTATCTCGGCCCAATCCTGAAAAGACTTGTACTGTAAGCCAGTACCGTTAAATGCCCCTAGGTCCCTTCCGTGACCGAACGGCAAAAACCTTTTTTGCTGTCCACCCGGGTATACAATTGTACCCCCGGGTGGACATTCAGGATAATAGACATTAAACAGAAATTTTAAACATTGCCTGACCCTGAGCTGTTCATAATTGAGCAACGTTCCAACTAAAATTCAGGTTGTGGGGCAAACATTGGTTGACGTAATGCCTTGAGTTAACCATACATAAACTAATTAGTTGTATTAAAATCTGGATGATCAATCTCTAAATGATTGAGCAGAGGTCAGATGCATGTACAGTACGCATCGTCAGTTTTTGTGGATGGGCATATGCAAGCATTGTGGCTGCTTGTGAAGGACCCTGCATGATAAGTACATTTAAGCATGCTGAGTGTATCATCTGGTGCATGGAGTGAGGTGAAGTTGAGTTGACACAGATCACTTTAATTTGCAGATGTAGTAATAAAGATGGTCATACCTGTTGCTTGTCATAGAAAGAAGAAAACAGACTTATATGAGAAGATAAAGTTTCGCTGGTATCACTACTTTATATAAAAACTGAGAACATTGCTTATGGACGGAAAAATATTTATCATCCATGGCTGAATATAAATGATATTCTGTATACCAAATTTATATAGTACTTAGCATATGTGATCAGTGTAAAAATGTCTGTTGCAACATGAGTTATGAAATTCAGTTAATATGTTTTTGAAAGCCAGTTATGAATAAAAAGCAATGAAACAAGTATATAAAAACATTCTCTATGAGAAAGTTGGTGGTATATAGGATTTGAAGGCAATAGTGGTGTAAAAAAGCAGGGAAACAAGGGTTGAATGATAAGGAAAAACGAAATAGTCCTATATTTAGCCAGCACACATTGTAAAACATTACATTGTCCATGCCTGTGCTAAATATAGGACTATTTCGTTTTTCCTTATCATTCAACCCTTGTTTCCCTGCTTTTTACACCATTATTGCCTTCAAATCTTATATACCACCAACTTTCTCATAGAGAATGTTTTTATATACTTGCTATTAATAAAAGGCAGATGGACAATTTCATCAGCATTGCTCCATACCCGATTCATGTCAAGACGGCCATATGACCAAGGTGGCCAGAGCTCTTGACTTTGGTGCAGCCAGGCGTGATGCCACAGTGGAAAACACCTCAATGACTTCAGGTCCCCATGCACCATAGGTTTCCACCACTAAGGGAATGCACCGCCAGCCTAACTCTTTGCACTTAGCATCATTTTGCAAGTGCTTCCTTTTCTCTGCAGCTCTAGCAGCCACACCAGATGACATGCCCACTTCCACAACTAAAGATGCGGGGATGTCACACTGATGTCAAATGCTGCAGAGGCACTGCCATCCCAGTTGGAGACTACTGAAGCACACCGCAAACACACACACCAGTTAAAGTCAGCTGGTCTATTTTTCAGTTTGTCCGGTGTGGGAGGGTGGATTGTCCCCCCGGACATTCTGCACTAGGGCAAACTGTCCCCCCCAGGGTAAAATGCCCCCCCGGACACTCCACTCTAGGGCGCAATGTCCTACCTATAGGATAACAAAGGAAACAGTTATAAACGTCCAACAGGCTGGTTTTTAACAAAAAACATCCTTATATAGTGTAAAAACCATCCTGCCCGGATTGTGCGTCCAGGATGGGAATACATGTGGTTCTCCCTGGTTCTGTCGAACAAAAACCATGGTGAAGCAATAATTCAATTCATACGTCAATATGGGTTTTGTTCGACAAAACCAGGGTAGAAATCATATCTATTCCCACCCTGGACGCTCAATCCCAGTAAGGTTTTTACACTATTCCCACCCTGGATGCAGGATGGTTTTTATGCTATTTAGGATGGGTTTTAGTCTGGGTACCCGACTGATCGGTTGTACTATCATGCAACCGCAAAAAGTACCAGTTGACATATCATGACTTAGTACAGGTTGCGGATACATGGCCATTAGATACTTTTCCACAACTGACTGGTAATAACATTGAGTAGATATATGGTGGTTAATTTAATTCAGTAATACATGTAACGTCATTACTATTTCTCCACTTTATGTAAAAGAGGGAAATCTGCAATTATATAGTGTTTGTATTGAAAAAGGACTTCCAAGTTTGGTAATGCCTTTGCATTAAATAACCTTCTTCCTGAGGTATGTAAGGCGGTGCACGCAGTGTGGAGCTGTGTTTATGTGACATTACTTTTCAGGCTATGATCCTGTTGATCTCAATATATTTCAATCTCTCATATGAGATTTCTGCCATGAATTATGTCAACAAATGTTCACCACTCCTTAAGGAATTTCAATAAGGAATGTTCGTGTATGTGTGTGAGTATTGGTTTCAATGAGAGCTTTGACGATGGAAAGGATAAGATCTGTGTATTCGTTAAGGAATTTTAATACTAAAATTCTAAATGTTTGTGTATGTGCATGTGTCAGTATTGGTTTCAATGAGCATTTCAAGCGGCAGAACGACATGCAGCTTTGCCGACAGATAGGAGCTACTGAGTAATGGCGTCAACGCGATCCCGTGTACTGCCGTTGTGCGATATGGTATACGTATTTGAAAATACCACCCTTTTGTATACTGCAAGTCCATATTAGGATTGCATTAAAAGTTTCCCAGCCTTGTCATAGATGAAATAAAATGTTATGAGGGGGGACATTTTACCCTGGAGGGGGACAGTTTGCCCTAGTGTAGATTGTCCAGGTGGACATTGTACACTGTCCGGGGGGGGACATTGTACACTAGTGCAAAATGTCCGGGGGGACATTGTACACTAGTGCAAAACGTCCGGGGGGACATTGTACACTACGACACTGCACCGGCCCCCAGCCACATCCAACCTCAAGGTGAGCTGATAAAGATGCATGGTTGAATGCATTGAACAATGCATTTTGAAGCAAGTTGTGCCTGTTTGTTACATCACTGCAGTGTCCAATGCTTTGCCAGGACTAAGAGGTCAAACTAGAGAATTACCTTCAGGAGATGTTGTGTGGCTATAATGCCCAGCCAGCCACCATCTGATAGCAGACACTACATACTGCAAGCTTGAACAACTGACAAAAGGAAAAAATAAATATAATTATAAAAATAAATAAAAACCTTTTCAGCCCTCGCCCACTGAATGCTGGAACCTAGCATGGGATAGCAAGGCTCTGGCATTGCAGCGAACTAAGATGAGGTTCAGTCTCTGGTATCTGGTAGATGCTTGCAATGGCCTTTAACTTGCTGCACTGCAACTGCAAAGCCAGACAGGCAGCCAGCCGAGAAATGGAACCCTGAGCTTCTACACCCCAACAATCATAGGTCTCTATTATAAAAAATGTCCTATGTGCCACAATGAAAAATATATTAACATTCTGCCATTGATTGCAAAAACAGCGGCTACAAACAAGGTTTCAGTGTGTAGTTAACTCAGCAATCGATGTACAAGTTCAAACAGTCCTTGTTTGGGCGTCTGAATTTTGGTCTCTGCTATCATGCTGACAAGCTTTTGTATGTCTGTCTCACCAAGAGAGATGTAACCATCCAAACAGGGGTTAAATCGATAGAAACTTATGCCTTGCTCTTCACAACGACACTGACAATTCTGTGTGACCAGCTCAGAGTCAGAGAGCTAAAATAATACAGATACCAAAAGCAATTGACTCATAAATTCTCATGCACATGTGCAGTAATCTACATTAGTAATCTAACACTAAGCAAACACTTACAGCATTTCCAATGAGCAGAAGAAGATTTTTTGCCCTTTCTTTTAACCCCTCTGGGTTGAGCCAATGCCTTCCAAGTAGGAAGTACTCCTGTACATTTGTGCTGCCTAGTTGCTTGCCTGGACACAGACCACTCCCCACAGAGACCACTAGTGCAATAGGCTTCGACACTCCTCTAGTTCTGTTGTAGTTCTGAATTGCAGTCAGACCCACATCACAGGGGTTGTTGGCCAGTAACCCTCCATCCACATAGTTGTCACACTCTGTGAAGTACAGTGGAGCAGCCGATGTGTACCTAGCCACCTTCCACACATACTCTTTAATTTGAAAACAAACATACTGCAGATAAATTGGCACATGACATGATAATATTTCAGTGTTACCATTGCTGAACTGGTTATGAAAGCAGTTATTAAAAATGTGCAGCTCAGGCTTTGATGTCACTTTATTGACAGTTGTTATCAACACCCTGACAATTAAAATGGAAACTATCATAAGATTGTAAACTGACCAATGAGCTCTTACTTAGGATGCTGTATTTCACACATTCTTATGTCCCTCCCGATATAGTCAACAATGATGTCCTGCAATGCTTCAGAATTGAACCCAAATCCAGATTGATTTCTTGTTATCACTTTGTCCTTCAACCCAAAATACAATTGTCTAAGTTCTTGGAGAGATTTTTTACCTGCAAAGAGGGTCATTAAAAATATATCGCATTATAGTGGCAATTTTTACCATATATCACTGCGAGTAGAATGAGTGCTCCTGTTGATGTACCCACAACCCAATCAAAAAGTTCCGTAATTTTCCGTCCAGTTGTCCTTTCCAGTTGGCACAACACTTCTATTTGAACAAGACCTCTGATTCCTCCGCCATCCAGGCATAAGACTCTGCAGCCGTTGCCTTGCATCTTTTTGATTCCGATATCGGGAAGATAAGCAATTCCCAAGCTGTGCATGGGATCGGCGATGACATACTGTTCCGCACCATTTCCTTTTTTAGAGCTTCTCGGACGTATCGGCTGGGTGCCTTGCCGGGATGGGTTCGGCCGAGCAAAGCCAGGCAGGCCTCCGAGTACAATCAAAAAATTTTCGATTGACGCTACATTGCTTTCCCTGGCGACATCCAAAGGAGTTTGATCACGCGCGTCACGTGCATTAATGTCGGCATCAAAGGCTAGAAGGAGTTTCACACATGTCTCGTCACCTTGCTGTAGATTAATTAATTTGCATCAACACCCAGGGGCAAAGTGCACAGTGCCTTACTTGAACTGCCAAGTGCAATGGGGACGATCTCTGGGCGCATTGCGTCCTGATGTTAACATCAGCATTGCTGTTGGTCAAGAGAGCAAGAACCAGTTCGCTCCTGCGCTGCTGAATGCTTTGCAACTGCTTTCCCCTGAAGTCTACGCGTTTTATCAGCGAATGAAGCGGGGTATAGCCGCTATTATTGAATCCGTTCACGTCTGTCGCGTGATTCTTTAATGAGCAAGTCAGTTCCTGGAAGTGCCGAAATAAATCGTTGACGGGTGATTCATATAGCAAGGCCTCAACTTACTTTCACACTGTTTGGATGGTGAATGGATTTGGGCTGCACTTCCACTTCCTCGTCAGCAGGGTGGCAAACGAGTTGCCATAGCAGTTCAGTCTATAAACAGCCGTCGGCAAATCATGCATTCACAAGCTTTCGATACTGATGCAGTTTCCCAAAATAATAGTATACAATAATACTTACCTGCATTGCCAATGATCCACGAGGAGTCCAGCTTGTATTCCTACAGTGGTGTTTAGTAAACTGACTGACCAATCCAGTGTATGGCTCTGCCTGCATGTGCAAAACCTATAATCGTATCGCGCGCATGCTCTTCTGCCCCGCCTTACGTGTTTGATTTTAGCCACGGGTAATAGACACAGAGTTGCGTCAGGGGCCTTCTGCATTTTTTAAAATCAAGGTACATGCACAAGATGAATCTTTTGTTATTTTATAGGCTCAAGCTGTTTACACCTTTCAAATTTTGTCTACACCGGCTTAAACAGTAAAACGAAGTGAATTGATATTTCCTGTTCGCTTCGTTGCCGCGGCTTGCATGTAGCACTATTACAACTTACTATAGTTTAATGATTAGCAAACTTGCCCGACTCAATTGGACTTCAGCGAGCGTATTCGAATAGAGCCCGGCAAAAACTCAGTGTAAATGCTCACTCCGGCCGAGATGATGAAGCGGCGCCTTGTCCATGCACCCGAATGCATATATCCCCGGCCGCATTTTAAATTCTTTAATCTAACTTAGTCAAACTAGGTGTATTTACATCACTACTACAAAGCAGTATTTATAAAATGAAATCATTTTTTCTGGTTTGGATTTTTATTTTTATCTGTTGCTTGGATTTCATTTGTTGCCCGCTTATATTAGTTATGAAAATCGCCCTGTTTTAATTTCCATGAACTGATGGTCTTTGAGCATGGAAGAAAGAACCCTTTGTCCATTCACGTATGTCCTCGGCTTAGATGAGAAACGTCGGGCCTTCAGCATTTTTTAAATTATCGTCTACTTTATAGGCTCGTGCTGTTTATACCCGGCCTTCTGTTTATACAGCATGTGACCAGAGATAATATAGAATTGAAATTTCGCTTGTTCTACTTTCAAAACGTGATGTCTTTCCTGCCTATTACTTGTCAGGACATTATATCATCAGTAATCAGTATTTACACCACAGATGTAGTGAATAGTCATGTCGTCGATTCCATGACATAACATTGGATAATGTGCAACCTACTATTGCACGAGGCTGACCTCCCAGGGAACACGTTGTCACCACAGCTGGGATCAATACGTACACCTTTCCGGCCTATTTTTCACTTGTCAGTTTTTCCTGTTTATCCGTTGTTCCGGCTTAACGGTAGAGCTTAGAACATTATCACCACTAAATAGACTATTTATACGTCTCACCTGGTAATATGGTGAAAACCAGTTCCGGAACTGCACCTGATTATTATTGGCACGCATGCGCACGCACAAGCTTGCTGTATTAATAAGTGATATTAATTGTAATACGACAAATGACCGAGCTCATGCATGCGAAGAATTTGTCGAGATATACGTAACGCGAGAATGATTGATACAAGCTTGCATTTCTAGATTGCTCACTGGTGTATTTGCGAGTAGCAAAGGAAATGGCTAGCGTTCACCCAGATCTCCAGCCGCAACCTGACCTAACTGCTTATAGCGACCCGGACACCTCACTGCCATGTTCGGGGGTGGATTACGGAGCCGCAGCACCGTGTAGCACTGCACCCGTCAATGGCGACGACGAAGACACACCACCGCCCCTTCCAGAAAGGAACTACTGCAACGAAGACTTCGGGCTGGAAGACGCGCCACCACCACTTCCAGAGCGCAACTACTCATGGTCAGACCTCGAAGACAACGATGACGAAGCTTTGGGCGATAACTCAGAGGACGAATATGCCGTTACAGCTTTGGGCAACAAGGTACGTGTGCTGGTGTGCAAGTGAGAGAGAGGGGGGGGGAAGGAGGGAGAGAATTAAAGGGTGGTACATGGATGTAGAGATCCAGAATGAAGAGAAAGAAATCAGTAACCTTTGGTAATATTCCGAGCAGTGACGGGCGGGCAGAAGTATACCTCCATAGTGATGCGGCCATGCAGTGGTAGCCCTAAAGTCCAAACAGAAAGTTGATCCGCAAAGCCATACAGGCTGCGCAGAGGCTGCTACGCTGACTTCATTTCCATTTCAGTACATGTAGTATCTGTGATCTGTGTGCCTTGGTGCAACAGCATGTGAGTGTGGATCTGTATGTGTGCCTAATGTATGTGAGTGAATCAGCTCTCAATACATGCGCACTCTTCCTTCGCATGGACACATCCCTGTACATAGGTGTGCGTGTGTGCACTGAATACAAGGTATAGAACTTTCGTAAAAGCTTTTTATAATTATTGTGGCAGAAATAAATCCACAATTCAACTGTCTGAACAAAAAATATTAAATTTTCATGCAAATTTATGTCATCAAAATTCGCATCTATGTCAGACAGGCAGTAAGGGGTAGTGCCTGGGTTTGGTGTAAGTGTTCTCTGTTCAGATGGTGTGTGTGTTGACTATGGTATGGTGTGTGTGTGCCTATGATGTGTATCTATGGTGTGGTGTGTGTGCCTATGAATGTGTACACAATGGCTTGTGAATACTGACACCATTGCCTTTACATGAGTACTCCATTAAAAACTTGTGGCCTTTAATGGTTCATAACCATATTTATCAACATTGGGAGTGGTGGTACATGTATGCTCTGTGTGTGTGTGTGTGTGTGTGTGTGTGTGTGTGTGTGTGTGTGTGTGTGTGTGTGTGCATGTGCGTGTGCATGTGCGTGTGCATGTGTGTACATGTGTTTGTATGTGTGTATGCATGCGTGTGTGTGCATGTGCGTGTGCATGTGTGTACATGTGTATGCATGCGTGTGTGTGTGTTGTCAGTGTACCATGTGTGTATTGCATGTGTGTGTGTGTGTATGTTTGTATGTACATTGCTTGTGTGTGTGTTAACAGAGCACGGGTTAAGTAGCCCTCGCTTCAAGCCCGCACAGCTTTCTCGGAAGAAGACACACTCAGTAAGCAGCAGCAAGGAGGGGGCGGAGCACAGACAGAGTCCCCAGACCCTAGCCCGGGCAGGACAGCAGACTCAGATGGAACAAGGTACCCTCCCACAAGTTACAATGACTGTTGTCGAGAAGGAGGAGGGGATGGGGGCATCTGCATCTGTGAAAAGGACAGCGAGCTCTAGCAAGGTGAAGATTGTTTAAACGCCTGGTGTTCCAAGTAGGGAGGAAACCTTAGGAGAAGGGAAAACACCTCACTTATCCCCTGGCATGAATTATGGCCACATATTTGTAATCATTAATTAATAACTGGTTGTTTGTGGGTGCATGCATGTGTGTAGCAGGTGTGTGGACAACCAAGCCATACCATATCCCATAGTGGTCTGGGTATTCCCTACCCTACCCAAGAGGGATCATTCCTACCCATGGTGTTATTGTGGTAAATAGGAATACTGCTGCTTAAGCACATCTCTGTTGCTGTCTGTGCACACATTCCACTGGGCTACAGAAACATGTGCATGTATGGGTATCAACCACAATGCTATGATGGGTGGGTGTGGTCATCACACGGTGATGGGTGCGGTCATAACAGCACTTAATGCACTGTTGGTCTGGGCACCACCACACATTGTACTGAGTGTGGCAACTCTTTTGACTAACAGAGCAGGAAGGAGAAGAGGCTTCAGGAGAGGCTGAAAAGGAAGACAGATAAGGAGAGGGAGATACGCTTGAAGCAAGAGGAAAAGAAGAAGTCCAAGGAACTGGAGGCGCTGCGTCATGGCAAGGGTCAGAAGACAAAGGAGAGGAAAAGGTACTTTGGGTCTCCACTTGATGCTGTAGCCACCGAGGATGGATTGCCCCTGTTTGTGAGGCAGTGTGTGGATATCACTGAGCAAGGTATGTGGGTCAGGCAGCCCCTGTGTAGTGATGGTTTAATGACCAGCTTGGTATATCTGTAGATCCACAATGTTCCGTTCAGATGTAGCAAATTATGTTAATGTGGAGTGAATATCATTTCCACCCCCCCCCCCCCCCCCCCTGTAGATCTTTGCATTGAGGGTCTGTACCGTATCTCAGGAGGCAGAGACGATGTACTCTACCTACAAGAACAGTTTGATGAAGGTATGCAGAGAGATATTAGATGGTGTACTGAGGTTAGTTATGTACTGAGGTTAGTTAGATGGTGTACTGAGGTCAGTTATGAACTGAGGTTAGTTATGTACTGAGGTTAGTTATGTACTGAGGTTAGTTAGATGGTGTATTGAGGTTAGTTAGATGGTGTACTGAGGTTAGTTAGATGGTGTAGTTAGCACGGCTGTTCGTGACCAGGGCATTAGGTTTACAATTAGAACTATACCATAAATGGCCAGGGTATATACATGCGAGCCTCATTATAAATACTGTATTTTGAGGTAGCCATACCATGCTCATTTTAAATCCAACATACGAGAAAATACCTCCCTTGCTAACATATAGTTATTAATGCTCCACATACATACGCACGCGGTTTTATTACGTTTCCTATAAATGCACAGCTGATAATCTTTGATCGTATCGCAGAGGAGGGGTTACTTCAGGTCGATGACACAGTTGCCCAACAGTTATCCATTACTTAAGGTCAGTATGCATCACCATAGAGAAGAGGCCTATAGTATACGTATTCAGAAAAGTCTTTGGAAGCTTGCCATATTGAGTTTTGACAACACAGTACACTTCTGTATCTTATGAATAATCTGTGCGGCTCGTCTGTACCCGACCACAATGGCTCAATGGATCACCACATAGAGATGATTCAAAAGCACTGTACAGTATCTGTGAACCTGTTGGTAGTTACAGAGAAGAAAAGGGCATTTTACCAATGCTCTGAGTTTACAGCACAGCTCTTTTCTGTAATTAGTACTACATATGTAATGATGTACCAAGCGCCCCTTGTATAATCATTTTGCTATTCATGCAACCAGTACTTCTACAAGTTCAAGATCACCTACTTGTATACAAGAGGTCCACCATTATCTTTCACATGCAGAAAAGGGATGCTTGGTATAGTAGAAATGTACATGCATGCACACCTGACAGCTCCCATGCAGGGCACTTGTATGTACCACTTGCACAGTTAAATGGTTCATGGTGTGTAGAGGTGAAGTGTCCACGTGTGTAGAGGTGTTAGTAGTTATGTACTGAGGTTAGTTTACTGAGGTTAGTTATGTACTGAGGTTAGTTATGTACTGAGGTTAGTTATGTACTGAGGTTAGTTATGAACTGAGGTTAGTTATGAACTGAGGTTAGTTATGAACTGAGGTTAGTTATGAACTGAGGTTAGTTATGTACTGAGGTTAGTTATGAACTGAGGTTAGTTATGTACTGGGGTTAGTTATGTACTGAGGTTAGTTAGATGGTGTACTGAGGTTAGTTATGTACTTAGCTCCACCCCCTTCCCTCCCACTTTGCCTCCTGCAGATGTCAATATCGATCTAAAAATGCTCGAAACTAAAGTAACAGAATTTTGCTATGTGGTGACCAGTGCTGTGAAGAACTTCTTCAGGTTCAGTACAGCACACACACACATGCACATACATGCACACACACACATACATGCACATGCACACACACATGTACATGTGCATGTGTACACACATGTGTAGGTTTAGCACAACACAACAAACACAGCTAACTAATATACCTTCTCCAACTGTTTTTGGGACTTTAAATATAGGAACAACAAATTGTTTTATCCAGGTTGCTACCAGACCCTCTTATATCAAACACAGTGGCAGATGAACTACTCAAGATTAAAGGTGAGCACTTATTAGATATCAAATGTGCATATACATCTAGCTCAAACCTCTAAGACACATACTAGTAGAGCGTTTTCATTGCATGAGCAGTTCACTGTAAGCAGACTATGGTTATCCAAACTGCATTACCATAGTCTGCTTACAATGATTATATTTAAAATGATGTCATTTTCTAAAAACCACCAAGTTAGGTTATAGCTGCACTGGCAATTGAATAATATGTTTGGAGAAATGACGTTTGCTTATCAACTTGCGTGGAAAGTCTTCATCCGGACGCTAGAAAAGCAATATGAGGAGAAGATTACTAATATGAGGAGAAGATTACTAATCAATAGCTTGGATCCTTCATGTTTGGGGGAACCACTCGATGTAATGCCTGCTGTAGATACTAGTGATTTAGTGTCCTATTTCGTGCAACATACAAGTTTTATAACCCCTAGCAGTTTAAAGCACACCAATCATACTGTGCATGCTCTATAGTTAAACACCTTCCGTCATGTCATTCTATAAAGGTGATGGTCTCCCTTCAGCCCATTGACACATCTTTTGTGTGCACATTACAGCAACTTCCTAAGTAGTATTGCTGTTCTGATTTGTTGCTTAACGTCCAATGTCTGAATGTTTAGTGTTCTAGTTTGTTAGTACTTGTGCATGCTCTGACAAGGCTAATCTGTTGCCTGTAAAGACTGTAATACCTCCCTCCTACCATGGGACCACCTCCCTCCTGGGACCACCTCCCCCCTACCATGGGACCACCTCCCCCCTACCATGGGACCACCTCCCCCCTACCATGGGACCACCTCCCCCTACCATGGGACCACCTCCCCCTACCATGGGACCACCTCCCCCCTACCATGGGACCACCTCCCCCCTACCATGGGACCACCTCCCCCCTACCATGGGACCACCCCCTACCATGGGACCACCTCCCTTCTAGGTACCATCCCAGAGGCCTATGTCCAGTGTAGTTCCCAGACCACGTATCCACGTCGATACACTTCTCCTATGTGGCTATGTGGCTCTCTCCAAAATGTGTGCTCCTTCTAGATAATCAGCAAAGCCACAAGCCACCCAAATAGGCTCCCCCCTTCTTTCAAAACTGCTTCCACTTCCAACAAGGTAGCTTCAGAAGCATCCGTGTCTGGCAACTGATATGGACTTCACATTGCTATTCAACCCAAGAGTGGTCGATCTTTTGTTCATTCTTTTGCATCACTCATATTGCCCCAGGTTCTCACTACTAACAGTGTTCAGGGTAATAGACGGAATCTTCTTCTGGTGACCAAGAATTGAAGATGAAGTGTTGAAAGCCAATCTGTGTGTGTGTGTATTATCGTATTTTTCCTGAAATGAACAGATGTGATCGTTCTTCAGTACTTTCATGCTCATGTGATCTCTTGAAATTGCAGCAAGGAAACTATTTCTGTGTCTCACACTCAGTTCTTTGTCTTTCTGATGTATCACAGCAGGTATGAGGTAGAAATTCACATCTTACCACGTCCAGAACGCTTAGAACACCCGATAACACCGCACAACACCATAGTGAATGAATACTTCCTGTACACCAGAAGTGCTAATAATATCCATTACCACTGGTTAATTATTTTTATATTCATGTGACTTGTGACATCAAATGAAAACACTCTATAGGGTCTTGGTAGTAACCTTTTTGTCCTCTCTCCTTACCCTCTCCCCTTACCTCTCCCCCCTCTCCTTACCTTTCCCCCCTCTCCTTACCTCTCCCCCTCTCCCCTCTCTCCTTACCCTCCCTCCCCCCTGTCCTCTCTCTCTTCCCTCTTACATACCATGTTTGATGCATTTGCATGGTCAGCATTGTAACCATCCATTCTTCTACATCCTTCTCTTTTGCTGCATAGATATGCAACCTAATCTCCAAGCTGCCTCAACTAAGGGAATTCTATCTGCATTACCTGAGGTGAACAGGAAGACTCTTCACTACATGTGCAACCACCTCCATCGGGTCAGCGAGAATGCTTCCAAGAACAAGATGAACTCGAGCAACCTTGCCATAGTGTTCTGGCCCACCTTCATGAGGCCAAGCCTAGATGACCTTGCAGACCAGAGGAAGCACCTCTGCTGGCAGGTGGTCATGCACCAGATGATTAACGACCCAGCAATGGTGCCGCACTGAGTGTAATCTTGGTCTGGTGTTGGTGCTGTTTCACTCCGTGTTGTCTTGGTATAACAATTGTTTATGTGGTGTTTGTGTGCATACATGTATAGCGTTGTGTCAGAGAATATAGCTAGTTAAGATCACGTGTATCCATATCCGGCCGGGAAACGTGGGGAATTCCAGATTATTTGACCATGTAGAATTATAAATTGTTTATTATTTGTACTTGTTGAGCTTGCTTCGATCGAATGCAATGAGCTTGAGCGGTAAGGCTGCGGGTAAAGACGTACGCCGCAAGCGCTTATCCACGAGACCTGCCTCGGAGTTTGTACAGCTTGCGGAGGTGAGTGCTATGGTAGAGAGGTCTAGCTAGCTAGGGGGGAGGGGGGGGATAGGGCGTTATGCGATTTGGTACAATGCAAATGATTGGACGCACCATAGATAGTAAAGTAGGCTTTACTCTCTATGCACACACCTAGAACCTTCCACCTTCTTTTAGCTGACAAGGTTTTAACGTTTAGGAGAGGGTAGTAACACGCTGTACTGTCACACCGATATCCTCCCTTCTTCATACGACTTCTAACATGTACACGTGACCCGACCAGTTCCCTTTGCAACGCATTGGAACACTCGTACACGATATTATATAATCTGTTGTCTTTTTATTTTATTTTTTAATACACAATTTTACTTACGCGCACACGCCCTCGCTCATCGCGGACATTTATTGAAATGAAAATTCAATGTTGTCCCGTTAAAGTACCCAAAAACGCTAATTTATAAAACTGTAAAATTGCCCATAATTGGTTGGTCCAAAGGTGATCACATCACTGGTCCAAAGGTGATCACATCACTGGTCCAAAGGTGATCACATCACTGGTCCAAAGGTGATCACATCACTGGTCCAAAGGTGATCACATCACTGGTCCAGAGATGATCACTTCACTTGTCCAGAGATGATCACTTCACTTGGTCCATGTCTACTTCTAGAATTATCCGTTTACATATACCTCTGCAATAAAAGTACTACAGTAGGAAGGCGGAGTCACCATATGGGGGTGGTGGGAGGAGGAGAGGGGGTGATCAATTTCAGAGGGCTCTTTCCCCTATAGGATGTGGCAATGCAGCTGAAGACACATACAATTCATGCCTCTAATGAAACTGAGGTTTGTGCAATGTGTGTGTGCATGTATGTGTGTGTGTGTGTGTGTGTGTGTGTGTGTGTGTGTGTGTGTGTGTGTGTGTGTGTGTGTGTGTGTGTGTACATGATATTTGATATTTGTCAGGGCTCAGGGGTATCTATAGGCCTGGGTACCTGTAGACCCAACTTACCTTCTTCTGTACCCAGTGTTGTTCACCCCAGGTAGGACAGCCTCTTCCCCAGGCTGGGGACTCCATTAAGCACTTTGGGGCTGCTTGCCCTGTGGGCCCAGTGGGTTGATGGAACCTACTGGCCCCCCACAGGGCAACAAACCTTAGGTGTTGGCCCCCCACAGGGCAACATGCCTTAGGTGTTGGCCCCCCACAGGGCAACATGCCTTAGGTGTTGGCCCCCCACAGGGCAACATGCCTTAGGTGTTGGCCCCCCAGCAACATGCCTTAGGTGTTTTGGCTCCCCATTCACATTGCAATGCATTTTTAAAAGTATAGCAGCATCACGTTTTTACACTCACGTGTATGTGAGCAGCATTGTGGTGTCATTGTGGTGTCATTGTCATGTGATGTTTGCAAATGGAAGGGATGGACCACCCTTCCACATGTGGGCTTGCCTTTGTCAGCTGTTGTATCAACTGGCAGTGATAATGGGTATACTTTGTTCAAATTGATGCCCACCACCTCATATGCAGGGGGCAGTATGTTTCCCTATGAGGGGGGATGGGTCCTGAAGCCTTTTGTGCTGACATCGTTGATCACCTGATTAATTCATATTTCCTTTCTGCCTGTAAATATAACTGGAGACAAGTGCCTAAGTACCACTGAGAATTAACCCCTTAATTCTCGCGTGTGTCAGCTAAAAACTTCTCCTACTAGGCCTCAGTGGGCAGGGATGACCCCACCCACCACCCAAGGGATGACCCCACCCACCGCCCAAGGGAAGACCCAACCCACCGCCCGAGGGATGACCCCATCCACCATCCAAGGAATGAAGAGGTGAGAATTACAAGATCACATCTAATGATGATTCAAGAGTGCTTGGTGCATATGTCAACTAGCACTTGGGGGTGGAGTCTGGAGGCATTCCCAGTACGTACATGGGCTCCCAATGTTTGCATGTCACTTTTGCTTTCAATCTTACAGATTGACACCATACAACTAATTATATCTAAACTATGATGTCTGATGATTAAGTAGATTCATGAGTGTGCACACACACACACCTCACACATGCGCGCACACACACACACACACCACGCACCCACACACACACACACACACATGCACACACACATGCGCACACACACACCTCACACATGCACGCCTCACACACACACCTCACACACACATGCACACACACACACCTCACACACACCTCACACCCACACACCTCACACACACCTCACACACCTCACACACCCATACTCTCTAGCACCTCAGGCAGCTGCTCAGGTCAGAAAGTGATGTCAACGCTAAGAACAGCATTGGAGATGCTCCGATCCACTCCATACTAAAGAGGGGGAAATCCCTGAAGGACAGAAGGGAGGTGGCCAGTCTGCTCATGACCCTGATGACCTTCAGTCCAGCTGATGTTAACCTTGCCAACCGAGATCACATGACACCGCTCCATATTGCTGCACAGGTTAAGTTATAGGAACCGCAGGTGATGGTGTGTGTGTGTGTGTGCATGTGTGTGTGATACTGTGTGTGTGTGTGATACTGTGTGTGTGTGTGATACTGTGTGTGTGTGTGATACTGTGTGTGTGTGTGTGTGTGTGTGTGTGTGTGTGTGTGTGTGTGCAATTTAATATTAGAATCCATTTTGGGTAATTAGAACTGTGATCTGGAGTGCACCAAGATTCTGCTGGTGTTTGGGGCTGAGGTGAATCCTTTCAACAGATGGGGCAAGACCCCTTTGGACCTTCTGAGTGTGCACCAGCGTTTCAGTTTCAAGACAGCAGCCACTCAGTTGACAGATATCAATAGTTTACACCCAAAGGAAGACGAAATGCTGAGGAGCAGCAGTCCATCATTGCCCCCCGGGGGATCTGATAGCCCCCCATCATGGTCCAACAGTCCATCATTGGAAAGGGCGGGGCGGTTGTCCGATAAGATGAGAACTTACAAGAACAAGAAAGGTCTCTTTTCAAGAAGCAGGGAGGTCAGGGGGGAGGAAACTTTTGATAAAAGTGGTGCACAGAGCTATCGGAAGCGTTCCAGTACTTTTGTTGAGCTCTTCGATAGGGAAAGAGACCTCTTGGAAGCTGTGATAGTGTCACCTGAAGAGGCTCACCTGGTCCATGAGGAAGGTATATGCGAGGATGCTGTTCCCCCTGACTACGAAAAGCTGAGTGAACTTATGGTGTCCGTCGGAGCCTATGGAGAACGGACATACCAACAGCATTTGAGAGAGACTCGCTGTGAGGTGCAGTTTGAGCCGATGCTTGCTCCATTCCCTGTGCTGTGCATGGCAAAGGAAGCAAAGCTTGGCTATGGTGAGGATGACTACTTCAAGTGTGCCCCAGGTGAGGATTCATGGGTGGATAGCATACCCCAGGTGTATAAGGAGCTGGATGCCCATATAAGGAAGAGGCTAGCTGACCCTTCAGATACATTGGCATACAGTGCCGATGAAGCTTTTGCCTTTGCACTGCAACTGAGGGAGCTGACACTGCTAAGAAAGTCTGGTAGCAGGGTACTCTGTCTTGACGGAGGGGGAATGAAAGGGTTAATACAGATTGAGGTGCTGGAGCAGATAGAGAGGTTAACACAGAGGAAGATCACAGAAATATTTGACTGGATAGTGGGCACTTCTGTGGGGGGAATTGTGGCTTTGGCAATTGTATATGGTAAGTGCAGAACAGGGCGTAAATTTGATATTAGGTCCAGGATTGATTTAACCCTTTGTGACCTGTCAGCTAAAAAGACGCCAAAGGAGCTTCGTCAGCTAATGTTTCAGATGAAGGATGAAGTATTTGGGTCATCACGAGGTGGGTATGCAAATAATACTGAGGCCCTAGAAAGAATACTAAAGGAAGAATTTGGAAATATGACAATGGAGGCTGTTAAGTATCCAAGGTACTGTGTTTGACATTCATACATACTAGTTAATTGACTATTATTTCCAGAGTCATGATCAGTGCTGTGAACAAATCAACAACAGATCTAAAACTTCACTTCTTCAACAACTGCTTTCAGACATGGCTTGGAGATGAGAAATTGAAACTGAACAAGAGTAAGTCTGTATCGTGCACTACTAAATGAAGGCATTTAGTTAACTTGTGGTTCACAGTGGAGGTATGGAGGGTGGCTAGGTACACCTCGGCTGGTCCAATGTACTTTGAGGAGTGCGATAGCTATGTGGATGGAGGGATTCTGGCCAACAACCCCTGCATGGAGGGACTGACCAGGATCCAGGACTACTACCGACAGTTGAACCAGAAGCTGCCCATCTCCCTGGTGGTCTCTGTAGGCTGTGGGGTGTACCCTCCATCAAACATAGGCAGTATTGATGCCCAGAAGTTCCTCTTCTTTGGCAGACACTGGCTCCCAACCTCAGATGGCCCTGGAGTGCAAGACACAGTGAAGAACCTTGCTACCCTTATGTCTAGTGCTGTGAGTTATAACATGGCTACCTTACATGTATGTGCTGTGAGGTATAACATGGCTACCCTTATGTCTAGTGTTTGAAGTGGCTATTCTAATAAACGTGTGTGCATTTTAACTTTTGTAATACACAGTTTCACTTCTGGCCTTTGCGTTGACATACTAATGTTAGCACATGTATTTAGATAACAGTGTTGTACCATCAATGTTAGCACATGTGTTTAGATAACTGTGTTGTACCATCAATGTTAGCCTTAGCTCTCCTTGTTAGAGCTGCACCATCAACATTAACTTAGCTCTCTCTGTTTCAGATAACAGAGTCAGAAACCAGTGCCAAGCACTGTGAGAACTGCTGTGAGGAACAGGGCATCCACTACTTCAGGTTCAGCCCTCATCTTGAGAGGGTGGTGGCCCCCAGTGAGACCAACAACGAGGTGCTGTTTGACATGATCATCAGTGCCAGGCTCCAGTCAAAGAAGCAGGGGATTCACAAGCTCATCAAACAGCTACATGAACTGTCAAAGTGTTGTAGAAAGATGCACCGAAGGTTTAACTGTGCGCCAAAATTTTAAAGTATTCTTTCGTTATATTTTTAAAAATAGTCGTTCGTTCTGTATGACGTATTACGATTCATAATGACGAGCGAGAAACCAGACAGCGAGAAACGTGAGGTAAGGCTTTTCTGATGCCTCTAACTGATCTATATATTACAAGGCGGGTACTAGTACCGATATTACGCCGATGACGGGAGATTTACAGGTACTGTAGTCCAGACAACTGGGGCAGGGCTTGCTGCACTATTTGTACATGGGTACCGGAAATGCCAACCCCTACGCTTATTGACGTGACAAAGGCTGGCTTGATGTTGATCTTTATCGATACCCGGTAGCCTTCGGACCTCTCACAAGTAACGCTCACTAGTGGGCAGGATATGTGTGAGCTTTTGTAATACGTACACAAGGATCGTAGTGAGGTACAGGCTCACTTACTATTTAAACGCTACGTATGTTTATATATTATCTCTGGTATGGGTGGGGTGCCGCCGGAAGAATGTAAATTTTAATCTCCAGACGTCCTGCCATAGAATGTATTAAGTAGCACACACATCATACTTCAAAAAACATTCAAAAAATGTTATACTTGTTAAATTGTCCGCATAATGCGTTTAAGAACCGCATTCGCATCGTGTAACCAAGGGTGTGATTTTAAAAAAATAGATTGAGAATCGGGAAATTTAGCATGATAGACACATCAAATAACAGTAGAGAAATGGATGCCAAAAACCTGGATTTCTATTTGTAATGAATTTTCAAATATTGGTCCTACGCGTAGGACTTGGCCCTGGAGATTAAAGGTTAAAAGTACACCAACACAGATGTATTTCAGCCTAAGCCCAAGCTACATGTATTGCGTGTTCTTCGCTCTAGCATCACAAAACTTTGCTATCATTGCACAGTACATCATACCACTATCTTGCATTGCAGCGCACAGAACTCTCGTTCCCTCAAGATGAAGCGGATATCGGGGTGAGGTTCTTGCGTATATAGATATTCCTTTTATTAAATTTTAGCAAGTTATCTTAGTATATGTACCTGTGCAAGCTTGTAGAGTCTGTCCATAATTATAATGAGTTAATAATATGGATTGTTCTTAGTTACAGAGCCTTTTAAGGCACCCCAATCCCCTAAGTGCAAGAAATGTCGAGGTGAGTCAAGTCATATGCCATGTATGGTAATGGTACATGAGTTTGGGAATACAAAATTATGTTTGGAATATATAACATGGTATGTTTGGTGGTACCCAACATATCTGTATGTGGTATGTTTGGAATACAGTGTGGTACCCAACATATCTGTATGTGGTATGTTTTACACATTTGCAGCAATTCAAGAGGGCCCTGCAAGATACACATGCTGATGTAAACAGCTTGAGCACATCAGGAAATGCATTGATCCACTCTGTTGTTGAGAGAACATACAGCGACAGAAAGGAGACCAGGGCACAGTTCCTTTTGGCACTACTCACCTACACGTCTGCAGACATCAACCTGACCAATGGTAGCCGAATGACAGCGCTCCATCTTGCATCACAGGTAGTTAGATACAGTCTAATGTTGTGTGTGTGTGTGTGTGTGTGTGTGTGTGTGTGTGTGTGTGTGTGTGTGTGTGTGTGTGTGTGTGTGTGTGTGTGTGTGTGTGTGTGTGTGTGTGTGTGAAGAAGTGCTTTGGCTTAGCTTCCTTACACCCCTGAATCCTATGTCCTCACCTCCTCCTCACCCCTTATCATTGCTTTTATTCAATTACAAGTCCCATCTCCACCTTTAAATCCACTTACATAGCTCTGCGACTTCCACTCAGTCAGAGTGTTGCTTGTATTTGGCGCCCAAGTCAATCTCCTCAATGCGGACAACAACACCCCCCTGGACCTACTGGACACTGTGGCTTCTCTGAACAGCACTAATTACACAAGACATACAAAGACCCTTCAAGCAGTGAGTGACAAGGAAGTGAACCTCACTGAAACAACAGTGGTCGTCTCCATGGAAGTAGCTAAATTTCTACATGAGAGGAAGAACAGTGTCCCTTCGGTCTCCCAGCAGGATTACACTAAACTGCGGGATCTGCTGACCTCAATGGGGGCTGTGGAGGGTAGGCTTCTTCAAGAGCACCTACATGATGTGGCTTCTCAACTACCCACCAAACTCCCTCCATTCCCACAGCTGCGCATGAAAAACACTTCTGTTGGTGAGGATGACTACTTCAAGTGTGCCCCAGGTGAGGATCCATGGGTGGATAGCATACCCCAGGTGTATAAGGAGCTGGATACCCATATAAGGAAGAGGCTAGCTGACCCTTCAGATACATTGGCATACAGTGCCGATGAAGCTTTTGCCTTTGCATTGCAACTGAGGGAGCTGACACTGCTAAGAAAGTCTGGTAGCAGGGTACTCTGTCTTGACGGAGGAGGAATGAAAGGGTTAATACAGATTGAGGTGTTGGAGCTGATAGAGAAGTTAACACAGAGGAAGATCACAGAAATATTTGACTGGATAGTGGGCACTTCTGTTGGGGGAATTGTGGCTTTGGCAATTGTATATGGTAAGTGAGAACAGGGCGTAAATTTGATATTAGGTCCAGGATTGATTTAACCCTTTGTGACCTGTCAGCTAAAAAGACGCCAAAGGAGCTTCGTCAGCTAATGTTTCAGATGAAGGATGAGGTATTTGGGTCATCACGAGGTTCATATGGCTGCAATACTGAGGCCCTAGAAAGGATACTAAAGGAAGAATTCGGAAATATGACAATGGAGGCTGTTAAGTATCCAAGGTACTGTGTTTGACATTCATACATCCATACTAGTTAATTGACCATCATTTCCAGAGTCATGATCAGTGCTGTGAACAAATCAACAACAGATCTAAAACTTCACTTCTTCAACAACTGCTTTCAGACATGGCTTGGAGATGAGAAATTGAAACTGAACAAGAGTAAGTCTGTATCATGATGGCATTTAGTTAACTTGTGGTTCACAGTGGAGGTATGGAAGGTGGCTAGGTACACCTCGGCTGGTCCAATGTACTTTGAGGAGTGCGATAGCTATGTGGATGGAGGGATTCTGGCCAACAACCCCTGCATGGAGGGACTGACCAGGATCCAGGACTACTACCGACAGCTGAACCAGAAGCTGCCCATCTCCCTGGTGGTCTCTGTAGGCTGTGGGGTGTACCCTCCATCAAACATAGGCAGTATTGATGCCCAGAAGTTCCTCTTCTTTGGCAGACACTGGCTCCCAACCTCAGATGGCCCTGGAGTGCAAGACACAGTGAAGAACCTTGCTACTCTTATGTCTAGTGCTGTGAGTTATAACATGGCTACCTTACATGTATGTGCTGTGAGGTATAACATGGCTACCCTTATGTCTAGTGTTTAAAGTTATAACATGGCTACCTATGTGCTGTGAGGTATAACATGGCTACCCTTATGTCTAGTGTTTAAAGTTATAACATGGCTACCTATGTGCTGTGAGGTGTAACTTTGATAAGTGTGATGCATGTGGTCCTTTTGAATTACAATTTTAAATTTTTTTATTAGTAATGATTGTAGACCCCAACCAGCACCAAACAGAATGTCCCTGCAGTTCATATTCTAACTTGTGATGGAAAATGAGTGCGGGTGTTGTTCTTGTTTGGTACTAACATTAACCCTTTTCAGTTTGAGCTGCACCATCAACATTACATTAACTTAGCCCTCTTTATTTCAGATAACAGAGTCAGAAACCAGTGCCAAGCACAGTGAGAACTGCTGTGAGGAACAGGGCATCCACTACTTCAGGTTCAGCCCTCATCTTGAGAGGGTGGTGGCCCCCAGTGAGACCAACAACGAGGTGCTGTTTGACATGATCATCAGTGCCAGGCTCCAGTCAAAGAAGCAGGGGATTCACAAGCTCATCAAACAGCTACATGAACTTTCAGAATGCTGTGAAAAGATGCACCGAAGGTACAACTGTGCTAAAAAGTCTTAGGGTGACATAAAAACATATCCAAGGACAAAAAAAAAAAAAAAAAACATAAAAGGAAATAAAGTACCCAAGCCAGTGTATTCATTCTCGTATGCACCCACAGCTGTGCAGCACTGAGACCAAAATGACACATGTCGCGGTATATATTATTATAATTATTAAAATATAGGATTTGATTTCACATGATGTGCAACATCTGACTGCCGCTGCCACTGTCCAAATATAGTTGCTTGCAAGGTTCCATTAGCAGCAGGTAGGCAGTACTGGTGACCAACGAGAGCGTTTGTAGAGGATTCAGCGATTTCGCCTTCCTACTGAAATTGCAGTACACATATACTGCCCCCCCCCCCCCTTAACATTATACACAACCAACACAAGACCTTACAATTGCAGACTGAGAGCTAATTGGAAGACTCAACTATCACTAGATATTAGGGGCATTTACAAATGCTGTCACGCTGAAAGGGGTGCCCACAAACTTAATGGCGTATACACTACTACAGGTCAAAGAGGAAACTGTTAACAGCCAAACAAAATGATAGCGTGACATGATTTGTGAACACTCCCCCTTACAGGTACAAAAGGCTTTATTTCTGTAACCTCTCTTGGGGAAGAACACATAAAATGCATGCAAGTATAAGTGTGCAACGAACGCCCTCATTCAATCCTCTCCAAACAAAAAAAAAAAAAAAAATTGTGCCAACCCACAACAGTTAACTAATCAAAGTCATGCTCACACATCACACTCATACACAAAATACAACACGTATTTATAGTCCAGTCACACTACCACAGTACTAAAACATGCCATCTCATCTCGCTGCACTACAGACTCTTGTGATCCCCACTCTTTCATGGTCAAATTCTCACAGTCACAGTAGCATAATCTCTCTGTTGCCTTGGCACTTCTCCTCACTGCAACATCCGCGCTCCATCTCACAGCCGTACCACAAATCCTCACCAAAAACACATACACACCTGCCACCCCAAATCCTGCACCAATTGTGAAAAACAAAAAACTCCACAAAATTAACTCAATACTCCACCACACACACACACACACACACACACACACACACACACAAACGACTCGCACACAAACCAACCATCCTGCTTAATACTGCCACTTAGCAGCACTGGTGACACTACTTCCAAACTGCTGCTGCTGCTGTTGTTGCTGTTGAACCTGATATGCCGCTGCCACTGCTGCAGCTTGGGCAGTTCTATCTGCCCCATACCCCAACGAATCTTGAGCAGTAGTTGTCGCATACGAGTACCCTGTTGGGTTGGTGACCTGTTGTCGCTGCTGTTGAACCTGGGCCTGGGCTCTTAGCCCGGGAAGGGTAAAGCCCCCCGCTGCCGCAAGAGCCTGTGGCACCCCACGATAAGCCGCCGCAGCATAGCCCAAGCGGCTCGGGTCCTGCTGGAGGAACCCGGCGCCCAGCAGGTATGACTTGGTGGCAGCCTCTAGCAGCATCGCCTGGTTGGCCTTGGTGCCTTTGGGCTCAGCCACAGTCAAGTTGAGGTTGGAACCTTGAAACGTGTGGTGCATATTCAAAACCTTCATCGCCACCTGCAGGGAAAGCAAGAAAAAGGGTCAAGACATGCGCACATTCATCTGAGTGACAAAGTACGCCTCTACCTGTCCATCCTGGAAAGTGACAAAACCAAATCCCCGGTAAGGATTTGGTATGTAAACGTCAGTAAGCTCTCCATATTGACTGAAGTATTCTCTCAGCTCCTGGGAAGTGACTTGTGGGCGAAGAGGGAGGCACCCAACAAACACCTTACAAGGAACGTAGGCACTACTCTGCTTTAATATGTGTGTGTGTGTGTGTGTGTGTGTGTGTGTGTGTGTGTGTGTGTGTGTGTGTGTGTGTGTGTGTGTGTGTGTGTGTGTGTGTGTGTGTGTGTGTGTGTGTGTGTTGCATGGAGAGGGAACACCACAAATACATGATTCCTTCCTTCTTCAACAAACAGTGCAAGCTTTCTTCTGGTTACACATCAGTGTAACAAGTACACGCGTATGCCGTACACTTGGTACAACTCACAGCACATACCCTCCTTGGGTAGCGGAGGTCTACGCGCCTTCCTTTGACTGTGTGCTGCATGTTGAAAACTTTCTGCTGAAGAGTAACGTCAAAGAATCTCACAAATCCAAACCCTCGAGATCTCCCGGTGCCTGCATCTTTCTTCACCTGAGAAGAAAGCCGATTGGAGAGCATCAGCGTGTGTATGTGTGTGAAAAGGTGGGGTGGGGAGTCTACACAAAAGCCACAGTTAGAGGGTACGACTAGCCACACACCAAGAGAGGTAGCTATTGTAGAATGGTAGAAATGACTTAGTACATATAGCTGCAATGTGCCATTTAACCACTTGGCACACACAGGATAAAAACTACATGTACTATGATTTTATACAATGAGACATTTAATACAGTTGCTTCTTCAAACAATGTTTTGGTCATCTGATAAAAATCGTACTTTTGCATGGCCAAAACACATATCAAACATGTCACCATTTTGATCCATCTTTGCAACAATTAAAATGTAACTAGACAGCTGTTCGTATTGTTGAAAACTTTCTCCAAACACCTAGTAAATCAGACAAGGTGTTCAAAGTATCTTCATGTACGTGCCAATACAAAAAAGGGCTACTGGCTACTATATACTAAGCTAGCAGCTCAAATGATTAGGTTTGAAACTAGCGGTTTACTGAAACTATACAGTCCTCTGAAAGTATTCATGTATTCCAAGTACAGTGGGTGTTCGATTATAAGACCACCCGATTATAAGACCATAAAGTGCCGCTATCGATGTTAGAATTTACCTAAATGCAATTAAGGCCACAATGATTATGATATGAATATTTGATTCTAAATATTCGCGTTTTTTTGGCGGGTTTGTCAGTGTGTGTAGTATGGAGACGCCTGGCTCTGCGCCTAAGGCAAAGGCAAAGAGAAAGAAGAACAGCGCTGGCAGCCCAGTAGAAGAGCAAAGAAATGAATTTCTTAAAGGTACCAGAAAGGGGAGAAGGGTGCTAGATGTACAGAAAAAGCTTGATGTCATCGAAATGCTTGATAAAGGAAAGACCCAGAGGGAGGTAGCAGCAGAGTTGGGCGTATCAAAAACTCAAGTTTTAAACATTAGTCGCTGCAGAGCAGCGCTATATAAACGTCAACTTACCTCAAAGGTAGCGAGATTTGGCAAATTTGCGGACATTGACAAGGCTGTATTTGATTGGTTTTGTCGCGTGAGAACACCAGTGGGACTCCGCAAGCCTTTACCCGTATCACTAGCTGCTTTGCAAGCTCGTGCTCGCCATGAGGCAAGATTAAGAAATGTTCATAACTTCAAAGCGTCAGATGGGTGGGTTAGGCGATGGCGTAAGCGATTTAATGTCCCACCAAGTGTTCACCTCCATGGTGAAGCGGGAGATATTTGTCTGATTGATGCTGAAAAGAAGATGGATGTTTTGCGTTCTCAACTTAGTGAGGGGGGCTATGCTTTACAGAATATATTTAACATGGACGAAACGGGGCTTTTTTACCGAGCGTTACCTAAGCGGAGTTATGTATTACCAGACGTTGATGTGAGGCAAAAAGGAAGAGGGACAAAAGCTTTGACTGCTAAGGATCGAGTGACTTTAGTGCTTTGTTGCAATGCTACTGGTACTTGTAAAGTTGCCCCATTGATGATTGGTACATCAAAAAATCCCCGCTGTTTCAAAAAACAAAGGCCACCGTTTCCATATACCTCACAGCCCAATGCATGGAGTGATGGAGAACGCTTTAAATTCTGGTTTAATGATGTATTCCTACCCTGCATTCGAAAATGGACAGACTCCAAAGTGGCTCTCCTTTTAGATGGGTTCTCTGGCCATTGCAAAGACATTGGTGATCCTAAGGGTCAAGTCTCAGTTTTGTTTTTCCCACCTAATTTGACCTCAATGTATCAGCCGCTTGACCAAGGCATCATTTCAGCTGTAAAGTGTACTTACAAGTATTGTGTTCTGGACAGGTTACTGACAGGCATTGATAAGTATGATGAATTGCACCTAATGGCTAGCCACATTGTAGCTGGATGTCGAGGGCTTGAATACTGCTTACCTCCAAATCTGCTTGATACAGCTATCATCTGGAAAAAGGCATGGGATGAATTGGACCAATCAGTTATTGTCTCTTGCTGGGTGCACTCTCATTGCCTTCCTGTTACAGATGAAGCCATTGTGGCAAGTGAACACCGTGACTATCGCAAAGCTACCACTGATAGTATTGTAACAAAAATGTGTGATCAACTGAAGAGTCTTGACTTGCAATCTGACAGCACTGTTGGTACACTCCAATCAATTGGAATTTTAGATGCAGTCAGTGCTGTGGGGAAAGGGGACACCTCGCTGATGGAGAAATGGATAGACGTTGAGGATGACCAAGAAGTTGCAGCATCTATTGAATTGCAAGTCCTTGACAAAATTTGTAGTGATTTGGATGAAGCTGCAGTTGAACAGCCTGATGATGGTGGTGGTGGTGGTGATGATGATGATGATGATGATGATGATGATGATGATGAAGGTGACAATGGCCTGGAGAAGCCTCCTGTCACCAAAGAATTCAGTGAAAAAATGTTGATGGCTGCACGTCAGGCACACTGCATTGCTGGTGAGCTCAACGATCCACAGCTGTTATCCATTGCCAAACAGTTATGGTTGTCTGCACACAGCAAATTGATCATAGCTGGTAAAGTGTAGCTCTCTTGAACATATACCACAACAACTTTGTATTGCTGTCTTGTGCTAGTTTGGGGACCAGCCCATAAATATGTTGGTCCCTATACTAGTTTCATTTTGTTCATTTATGGTTGAATATGTTATCACGTGTGCAGGTGAATGTGGGATCAGGTCTCTATGCATGTATAGGGTAGGAACGTACAAAGGTCTTTATTTCAAGCGAGACCGACCTATATAAGCACATGCAATGCGTTGATGATTGGCCGACCGGCGACCATGCATGCACAGCACCATCCTCAATCTCGTAATTTGTAGCAATGTAACGAAAGATTTGTAATATGGTGGTATCGATCGATTGATACAAACGTTTGCGATCGAGCGTATGCAGTTATTTAAAAAGTTATGTCGCGTGCACTGGATTTTCGGTACAATCCCAGTACATTGTAAACAACTGTGGTTTCTTAATCTCATCGATAGCGGCACTTTATGGTCTTATAATCGGGTGGTCTTATAATCGAACACCCACTGTACTACAGTTCTATACCACAAAAAAAAACCCCTTATCTTATTGACACAACTTAACAGAAACCTCCCCCTGAATGGTGCACCTACCTCTGCACTAGCAACCTCTCCAAACTGCTCGAAGTATTTCTTCAGTTCAGCGTCGGTAACGGACCACTCCAACCCAAGAACCAACATATCCTGTGCATTTATGTCTTTCACATCCGCTGAGGGCTCCGGACTGCTGGAACGTGGATTTTTTGCCGCCCTTTCCTCATCCACTGCCGAATCATCACATTTACGCTTGCCACCATCTGAAAACCACACAAAAGCCCACGAAAAATGAACGACCCGAGAGATTAAAATAATTACCAGTCGTTGCAGCGCCATCTTCAGTTGCTTCTCCAGCCTTGGCCCCGGGAGGCACTACAACAACATAGACTTGATCTCCCCAACCTTCGTCTGGGCCATGCAGCACACCGCCTACTACTTTCACTCCTCTCCAAGCACCAGTGATAAGGTTCCTGCAACAAATCAAGGAGTCATCTTTTCGAACAAGGACTACGCAGCGTTCACCACTATCATAAATATACTACTAACCTGTACTTCAGGCCTGTTGCCCCTTCAAATTGGGACCGCAGCACAGATAACATTAGGGTCCCGTCCTGTTCTGTTGGTAGCTCGACACCATTGTACTTGAGTGCTTCGTCTTCGCATACAAATACAAATCCTTGTCCTTTAGTGCCACTGATTTCGCTTGTGTTCTGAATTTCGCCCTCCATCTTTTTGAGATTTCTTTGAAATGTAATTCCCACGTGATCAATTTACAACACCGCGTGTGGAAATCGGATAATTAGAACACGTCTTCGCTGAACAACGGAATACATATTCTCCACTTCATGAAAGCCAGTATTTTGAGTACAATGTCTTAAACTGCCTAGACTGAAGGACACTCATAATAAATAAGAATAATATATATACTACAATAAGGCCAAGGAACTTGTGCTTCATCAGCCAGCTCTCTATTTGTGGCCGCCTGTAAGGAAATGAGACAAGAAAGTGATCTATTATGCTGTATCATTTACATGGACCCTCCATACTATCACCGCTCCACAGAACTATAATATATATCTACCTAGCCAGCCAGTCAACTACAGTAGTAATACAGACTGACCCACTCTTGTGCCCAAACACAAGAATATACTTCACGCGAAGATGTTCATTGTTGTGCACTACATAGTACTTGTCTGGCAGCTTCTGACCAATGCTGGGTTCTCCACCAGCCTGAACACGGGACCTACACAAATACATGTACAAAATGATTAAGCAATTTGAATGGATGGTTACCCTATTGCATTGCTACACTTCAGCAGTGAGAATGTTTCATCAATCCCACACTCCTGATTACCAACTAAACCATCCTCTCGCTCTCTCTCTCCCTCCCCCTCCCTCCCTCTCTCCCTCCCCCTCCCTCCCTCTCTCCCTCCCCTCCCTCCCTCTTCCTCCCTCCCTCCCCCCTCCCTCCCTCCCTCCCTCCCACTCCCTCTCCCTCTCTCTCTCTCCTGAAGGCAACCCGACACTCACCTTATATTGGGATGGTTCAAAACCTCACATACTGCCACACAGCTCACAAATGGGGGGAGAATGCTCTTAGGCCATATGTGGCCAGTAGGGCTGAAGTTCATTGACACCGACAGCTCACTAGATAAGTAAGTTCCTTCTCCAAATAAGCTTGTCTATCATAAGAGAGGCACATGTAATTAACCAGCTGTGCATAGATCTAATCTGTGGTTTCTGAATTCAAAACAGTGAACAGTGGTGAACCTTTTCACTTGTTTTGACTTCTCCATGCACACCATATCATTACTCTACTTGGTGGCCAAGTTCAAATTACATGTATTATAAGGAAAAATCCCCAGGCTTTCTTACCTGATTGTGTGTGTGTGTGTGTGTGTGTGTGTGTGTGTGTGTGTGTGTGTGTGTGTGTGTGTGTGTGTGTGTTTTGTGTGTGTGTGTTTTGTGTGTGTTGTGTGTGTGTGTGTGTGTGTTTTGTGTGTGTGTGTTTTGTGTGTGTTGTGTGTGTGTGTGTTGTGTGTGTGTGTTGTATGTTTTTGTGTGTTGTGTGTGTGTGTGTGTTGTGTGTGTGTTGTGTTGTGTGTGTTGTGTGTTTTTGTGTGTGTATTGTGTGTGTGCTTTATTGAAATGATTGTGTGTGTGCTTTATTGAAATGATTGTGTGTGTGTGTGTGTGTGCGTGCTTTACTGAAATATTGCGTATGTGTGTGCATTGTGTGTGCCATATTGAAATGTATTTTATGTGTGTGCATGTATGGAAGTGATTGCATGTTTGTGTGTGTGTGTGTGTGTGTGTGTGCATACATGCGTGTGTGCCTACCTTATTGAAATGACTCAAAAGTCCATGGTGCATGATTGAGTGGAAGTTTTCAACTCGGCTGCCATGGTAACCAATAAAAGTGCCATATGGTGAAGAAAGTGTTCTAAATTTCTCTTCAGACTCCACATTGTAGCACAGTTCAAAAATCAGCTGTGGTTTGGGGAGGAAGCCCGCCTGCCCCACAATCTTCTGCATCTACATAGCAAGAGATACCAGGCACAGCCAATCAAGGCAGCAGTATGCCTCCAGCCACCTGGCAAGTATTTCACTCACAGCTGTTGGATCACTACAAACGGTGAATCCTCTGGTGTTTAGGATCCATTGTAACAATTGGAAGGCCTCAGGGTGAAGTTTGTTGAAATTGTTAGGAATTTGATTCAATGGCGGTATAGCATCAAAAGTTTCAACCTAATATACGAACATTCGTGCGCCAACGTAAATATATACCGTATGTGCGTGTGTGTGTGAATATTTGAAACAAAGCATAACTACTGAATTGTGGTGGAACGGTATTATCATAAGTAGAGGATTGGAAACGGGACTATTCAACAATAGTTGACTCCTCCTAGCACTCGTGCCTCGAGTGTGGATGGAGCCCACTCCCTTGTGTATCTACTATACTATATATGGTATTATATACCCACTGGAGCCTTGTAACAGCCCGCTGGCATAAAAAACACGTTTGTTATTGTTTCATCTCTCAGCGATGTGTCAACTCACTAGTTTTTCAACATTCTTGTTATCTCCATTTTGGTACATTGGTGGAAATGGTCGCAACACTGTATCATGCCGATAGCTGGTCATTGCGGCCCAAAACATACTCACAAGGAAGTCAGAGCTTTGCGACTCATTGCGAAGCTTTTCCTGCAAATCATCGGCCATTATATATAGGTGCACTCGGTTTGTTTACTTTTTTTACGGTGTACGTGGTAATAGTGCACGTGCTGGCTTAATTATATGTAGTAGGGACTGGAGTCGAGAAAACTTAAATCAAAACAAAGCAAATTATGACTTCAACCGCATCTAACAGTGCAGGCCAGCGTTCAAGAAGAGACAGGGCATTCCTCGTAGAGCTTCCTGAAGATTTTCTTCGCGTGGACGTATCTCATCGCAGTACCGGAGGACAGGCACAAACGAGCTACAGGTAAATTCCAAAACAGACTGTGAGTACCGTGGACGTATCCTCAACGGCACCCTTTCTTGAACTTGGTAGGCCTGCATTGTTATAGCGTACGTACGTGAAAGGAACGCGCTCAAAAGGTCAAATGCTTTGGTATTCAACCAGATAGTCCTACAATATCTATCATATTATTTATCTCTGATTCACAAGCTTTGTTCCTTCCATCCCAGTATCATCCTTCTCACTCTCCCGCCTCGCCATGCTCATCATTCAATACCACTTTTCCACCTAGCCTCGCATCACATTCATCACCTCCATCTTTACTCTCATTGCCAAACTGCTCTTCTTTCATGCTGTGGTCATTTGCCACTACTCCTCACATACCATTCCCACCCCCACACAATCACTCCTACTATCTCCCCACCCCACCCACTCTCACTCCTACCTCCCCCTCACTCTACACATACACTACCTCCCCATCCCACCCACTCACTCCTACACACACTACCTCCCACCCCACCCACTCCTGCACTTACACTACCCCCCACCCCACCCACTCTCACTCCTGCACACTTACACTACCTCATCACCTTTCTGTTTTGAATAGGGAGTCTCACCTTGTGCCCCTAACGTACGCACAGGCCATACCACAGTCGCTAACAGGCCACTCACGGAGATTGAAGATCACAATAGCACAGGTAAGCCAGGGTGTGAATGTACCCGTGGATACCAGTCATACATCATGGCCCTCCCTCCACTACCATTTTCAGGCCAAACTGAACAGAAACTATGGGTTAACACGAATGGATCCATTTTGTCGTGTTAGGGTTGGAAATGCAGTGTGTGAAACACCCACTGACCCTAATGGATCTAAAAACCCAAGATGGAACAAGACATTTACATGGTGAGTGGCTGGACATTTGGGAACACTGCCGTTGAGTATTTCCTGTAGGTGTCAGTAGTTGAACACTGTGCATTAGTGATTTCATTGCTGTGTGTTGTAGTGATGTGGATGTGTTCTTTGTAGATACATGTGTGTGTGATATAAATTATGTAATTTGCTTTATGTGCACGTATGTGCTTGTGCACAAGTTTACCTCTGTGTGTGTGTGTGTATGTGTGTGTGTGTGTGTGTAGCAAGTTGCCTTCAGAAGTGACCAACATGTACATCGAGATCTTCAATGAGGTTAGAGGCATGCTCCTGTACACCCTCACGATTGTGCATAAGGTTGGGTAACAGTTCTATCCGCAATTTGTACTATTCCACATTAAACTAAATGTGTGCTATTCAGCATTGGGAGGAGAATGCAAATTGTAATTGAACTGATGTATATCAAAAATGGCTTATTTTATGAGCCTGAGCAATGCTGTGGCATCCACTGGATGTGTAATGTAATTTGATCACAACTAGCTCAAGCAGGGCCTGCCCTTCTATGGACCTTATATGCAGGGCCTTCCCTTCTATGGACCTTATATGCAGGGCCTTCCCTTCTATGGACCTTATATGCAGGGCCTGCCCTTCTATGGACCTTATATGCAGGGCCTTCCCTTCTATGGACCTTATATGCAGGGCCTTCCCTTCTATGGACCTTATATGCACAACATGACTTATTCACCTTGAATTGAATTAACGGTATACCCATTTCTACATACACTTGATGGCTTTTGTATTTGAGAAATCCAGCTCAAGGTTGATATAACAAATCATCATTTGTGCATGTGGTCTATCACAAGGGTGTGGCTTGTTCTATGCTGGACATTGACCCCTTTGGGGCATATTCTCTTCACCCCTTAGCGGTACCTTGCATTGGATGATCGCATTGCTTGGGCATACTATGAGCTGCGAGATGACCTTTACAACGGCCAAGAGATTGAGGAGTGGGTCAACCTGAGCGGTCGGCTTGGGGATGGGGAGGAGGGTACTATCAACATAATTCTTCAACTGCTGGTAAGATATGCATAATGCTTAGATGGTTTGGGCCCATGAGGCTGTCCAGAGGAGTGGAGATGGATTGGGTGAGGCTGGAGGAGTGGAGATGGATTGGGGGTGAGGCTGGAGGGGTGGAGATGGATTGGGGGTGAGGCTGGAGGAGTGGAGATGGAGGCTGGAGGAGTGGAGATGGATTGGGGGTGAGGCTGGAGGAGTGGAGATGGATTGGGGGTGAGGCTGGAGGAGTGGAGATGGATTGAAATGAGGTGACAAATATGGATGTGAGATAGCTAGGATAAAAGTGTGGAGATGGTTCCAAATGCCTATTGGGAAGAGGGGATGTTTCTGTGGAGGGTGCCTGTGGGGAAAACAGGGTGTACTTTGGGAAGGGGGAGGTGCCTAGGGAGGGCTTATAGTGTTCACTGTTCCCTTTTGTTCTATATATAGCCCCCCTCCGCAGCACACCACCTGACAGTCTATGATGGGGAACAGATCCCTGTGTACCCCCCCACACAGCCCTACCCCCCCACACAGCCCTACCCCCCAGGCCCCATGTTCTACCCAGGACAGTACCCCGGGTACCCTATGCCAGGATATCCTGGACAAGGTCCATTCATTCCAGCACCTGGAGTTGCACCTGGTTATCCTGTTCAGCATCCAGGTGTGTGCTTGTGGTTATGTATGTATGTGTGTGTGTGCTTGTGGTTATGTATGTGTGTGTTGTGTGTTGTATGTTGTGTGGTGTATGTTGTGTGGTGTGGGAACATTGTGTGTGCGTGTGTGTGTGTGTGTGTGTGTGTGTGTGTGTGTGTGTGTGTGTGTGTGTGTGTGTGTGTGTTGTATGGTGTTGTGTGGTGTGGGAACATTATGTGTGTGTTGTGTGTATAGGTGTATTGTGTGTGTATATGTGTGTGTTGTGTGTATGTGTGTATTGTGTGTATATGTGTGTGTTGTGTGTATATGTGTGTTGTGTGTATATGTGTGTTGTGTGTATATGTGCATGTTGTGTGTGTGTATGTGTGGTATGTTGTGTGTGCGTGCGTTGTGTATGTTTGTCTATTTATGCATGTGTACACATATATGTATGTGTGTGCCTCATTTTGGAAAGGGATTGTGGGGATAGGCTGGTGTGCATATACGTTACACTCACAATCAATTCCCGTACTCAGTTCCGATGCAGCACAGTGGTCAACAGGTTCCAGTGGCTGTTCCATCGGGAAGACCTGTCAAGGAAGAGGACATAAAACAGCTCCAGGAAATGTTCCCAACCCTCGAGAGGGATGTCATTCAATCTGTGCTGGAGGCCAACCAGGGACGTGTTGACCCATCAGTGACTGCGTTGCTTCAAATGACTGTATGAGTAGCTTTAGGAATGCTGCAAGCATGCTTGTACCCTGTTGCATAGAGCACTGCTATTTTGGTGTGTTCCCTAATTCTGTGTATTGCGTTTTGTTGATACAGTAGCTTGTAATATAAGCACATAAGGACTTAGGGGTATAATCTGGGGACAATCTATCAAAGCTCATTTGGCACATGCACATTGAATCTTGAGTTTCTAAAGCATTACCTTTTTTCAGCAATATTGCTTCATATCTTTTTATTATCATGATGTTAAAAAACAAGGTGATTTTACAATGAATTGATGGTAATGTGACGACGTGTTTGCACACTAATAAAATCAAATCATATGTCCGTGAGTATGTAAGCACGCTTGTCTCCTTTGTTTTATCCCCACTCATTACCGTCACCACATCATTGCCACCTACATGTAGTTTCATTCCTGTTTACACCTGCACTCGTAGTAAAGTCAAATAACTTTCTTTGTAGAGAACGCCTTTTTAAGTACTTATCATCAAAGAAACGAATCTTAAAATTGTGCAAAAAACGTTGAATCAACAAATTGCAGGAACTCGCTCATAAGCAATCCCCGCCCATGGTTGTGGGCGTTTTTGTTGCAATTGTATGTGTATTTTCGTTGACGTGTTTGCGGACAAGTTGGTTTTAAAGGTTTCTGAATTAACTTACATCGACATAAGTATTTGTTTTTCATTAAGTGTCCGTTTGCCAAACGGTGATCAAGTCACTTACACAGTCGTTTGCCTCTGATATGTATAATGATTAAATACCCCTCCACGTCTACGGTAGAACGAGAAACTGTGTATCGTAAATATCGTAATTATCGCTACAATTTTGTTTGCATCACTCTCGATCTCGGCTTCACTACTACATGTAGTACATAAAATTTTTGTCGAAGTACATAACAATATGTATCACGTGATCAATAACCAGTATTGATGCTTGGGCGTTGTCGTTACAGCTGGACTGTTGTGATACAGTTTACACGCGGAAACTAAACTTAGTTTATAGTTTAGGCTGCACCACCAAAATGGGCTGTAAACAGAGCACGACTGCAGAAAATCCACAGAAGGCAGATCATGAAGAGAATATTAAGGTCGAGTTCTCGCAGTCTTCAAACCCTGTGCAACCGCCGACAGTGCGAGTCGTAACCCCGCCGCCACTCCCGCAACCATTACCCCCCCCTGTCAACAACAGCAAGCCGGTGTATGTAGCTCGGTACACGTATACGGCGAGGACCGCGGAGGACCTCAGCTTCGATAAGGGAGACAAGCTAATGATTCTGGCTGGGCTGGAGGGAGATTGGTGGATAGCCCGGTCGATTAATACTAACAAGGAAGGCTACATACCAAGAAACTATGTGGCGCCGCTGGCTAGCTACGAAGCCGAAGAGTGAGTTTAGCATAGTTGGCGTGTGTTAAGTTTCTTGTGGGGGAAAGCGTTGCATGTCTTGACTACAGGACAGGCCTCGGTGAGTACAAGATGCGTATGAGAAAGTGGTGTCTGTCTATATTCCTGTTTCCGTATTAATACCGGTAATTGTCTGGACTGGCATCCATTTGCGCAATGAAATTCAAACCACTTAAATGTACCCCCCCCCCCACACACACACACACAGAAGTAAACACGCGGCTGTTTGTTGTTTAAATAGTTTTACCTTTGGTTCTCAACAACAAGAAATAGATGAGATCGGGATACGTTGTCTTATACTTTGACCGCTTGTAATTTGCGTACGTGTGTTGTTTGGTATAACTTTAGGACAGTTGTATAGCAGTTATATGTGCGTGTTGTAATCATATGGTGGATATTTGCGCACATGTAACAAATTCTTTTCAGTCTGAATATCGCTCATGCATTTGTGATTAAGTAAACCCCTGCCCCTCCCCCACACCTGAGGCACTCATATGGCAACTTACAGCTCTGTGCATACCGTTCCATAACATATTAGGTACGGGATGTTGCTCAGACATCCCTTCAAGAGTAAGAGCTTATACCACTTCCCGTGTACAAAGTTCGTGTGTTTGTATGTGTTGGAGGAGTGAGGTGTGTGTGTGTGTGTGTGTGTGTGTGTGTGTATGTGTGTGTGTGTGTGGTATGTGTGTATGTAAGTGTGTGGTTTGCTACATTTTGTGTGGCTGTGCTTGTTTGGTGTGTGTGCATGCATGTTTCGTGTACCAGTGACGGCAGCATTTCTAGGTTATGTGTGATTATTAACATCTTCAAGACACATCATGTGTGAATGCAAATACAAATTATTGTATCATCACAACACAACGTACGCATCCACACATACACATGCATGCACTCATACACATACAACACACTCGCATGTGATACACGTGCAGCTGGTACTTTGGAGATGTTGGGAGAGCTGAGGCAGAGAAGTGGCTACTGGCACATGGAACAGAGAGTGGAGCCTTTCTGGTGCGGGCAAGCTCAACTCAGAAGAACTCGTTGTCCCTTTCTTTGAGAGATGGAGATGGCATCAAACACTACCGCATCAGGACCCTGGATGACGGTGGATTTTACATTGCAAACCGGATCTCGTTTCCTACTCTTCAGGTAAGCTCTAACGTGTACTTGATGAATCTGGTGAGAGGAGAATGCATATTCTGGCTTCGTAATCACAATGGCATGCAGTCTATGCCATGCATGTGGGTGGTACTAGCGTATGTGGAATGTGAGGGAGGGGTGTGAATGTGTGAATGATGAAGAGTGCGTATCCAGTGATGTTGAACGCCCCTCTCCCCAAAGAACCTGGTGAGTCATTACATGATGGACGCAGATGGCTTGGCGCAGAGGCTGTCCAGGCCATGCTCAAGGGCCAACATCCCTATCACGTCAGGCCTCTCGTACAAGGATGAGTGGGAGATTGACCGCACCACTATCGAGCTGCAAAGGAAGCTCGGTCAGGGCAACTTTGGTGAGGTCTGGGCTGGTGTGTGGAATGGTACAACCGCAGTTGCAGTCAAGACACTCAAACCAGGTTAGAAAGGGGACAAAGATGTAGTCACACGGGGGGTTTAGAATTTTGCGGGGGTGGATAGTTGTAAGATACTGCTGGTGAGATGCTATCTCCAATGTGTACCGTTTCCAAAGATCGTGTTACACAGCTTTCTTTAGATTTAGTGTGCAAGCATTCAGATGCATGTGCACTGTAATGATAATGATAACTTCCATTAAGTATGCCTACAATAAGTATTAAGTTATGCATGGAACACTTAAAGAGGCGTATGAAATGGTCTTATGAACTGCCTATTTAAAGGGAAATACAGAAGATAGTATATGAAAACATAAATAAAAACTACCATTTTGGTAGTGATTAGTTCTCTCTCTATCCCTCCCTCCTCTCTCTATCCCTCCCTTCTCTCTCCAGACACAATGGAAGTTAAGGACTTTGTGCAGGAAGCCCAGGTGATGAAGAAGATCCACCATCCCAACCTGCTCCAGCTGTATGCAGTGTGCACTATTGGTGAGCCCATCTACATAGTGACAGAGCTGATGAAGTACGGCAGTATGCTCGAGTACCTGAAGCACGGTGAGGGTAAGAACATCACCATGCACCAGATGGTAGACATGTCTGCTCAGATAGCCTCAGGTAAGCATTTTGAAGGTGTCGTTTGGAGTACTGTTTGATAAACCTTGACACTTGCAGGGATGACCTACTTGGAAGCACACTCCTATATTCACAGGGACTTGGCGGCAAGGAACATCCTGGTTGGGGAGGGCAATGTCTGCAAAGTGGCAGACTTTGGGCTGGCCAGGGTGATTAAGGAAGACATCTACAACCCAAGGGAAGGCACCAAGTTCCCCATCAAGTGGACCGCCCCCGAGGCTGCCCTCTACAACCGGTTCACAATCAAATCAGATGTGTGGTCCTTTGGGGTCCTCATCTCTGAAATACTAACCCACGGGGCCATGCCTTATCCTGGAATGACCAACAGGCAGGTGCTGGAGGCCGTGGACAGAGGGTATCGCATGCCGCCCACGGAGGGGTGCCCAGACCCACTTTACAAGATCATGCTCAGCTGCTGGAAACACGAGCCAGACGATCGTCCGACATTTGAGTCACTCAAGAACCTTTTGGAGGACTATTATGTATCTGCTGCTGAGGGTTCATACAGAGAGCCGGCCCCCCGATGATGTCACAACTGTTGGCTTAGAGGTATTAGTGTATTTTCTCCCATGTGTACTATGCTAGATGGCATGTGATATGTGGTTATTAGATGTATGTATGTGGTTATTATTTTTGTTTGTTTTTTTTTTTTGTGTACAGTGTACACATATGTCATACTGTTTTGTGTAAAGTATCATTGAGTGTTGCTACATTGTCAGGACCATGCATACAATTATGGTTATATATTTGAGGCAGTGAACAAAATTTCGTTTGTGCATTTTTAAAAAGTATCGATGCACATCTGTATTAAGGAGGATCTTTTTATTTCAATGCACTCGTTTTTGGCTTTGGCTCCGTTGGCTTGTGGCGAACAATTTCAGCATATGTGGGGGTGCAGGCTGGAGCCATGATGAAGTTATGCGCAGAACGACTGGGTTGGTGGGCGGGGCTGCTGCAGTGGTCCTGATCCTCAGGGGTGCCATGATGAGCTGAGCTGCTGTCAGGATTACTGCCATCCAGGCTGGCATAGCGGACAGCGCTTTCAAGTCTCATTTTGGGTTCAGTTAGCATGGTTATCCATTGCTTCTTTTTGTCACCCCCAAAAAGCCACAGTAAGGTCCACATCAGTGCAATCCTCAACAGCATCAGAACAGAACACTGGACGTGGCTATGGGACGTCGCTTTTGATGCTCGCTTTGTGCTTCGTTTGTCCTTTAGTATTGCCAAGCGCTTTCCCATTCCACGTCTATTCACGTGTGTTGGTCTTCCTTGCGTCTTGTAGTGCCTCATTCGATAAAGTGCACGGTACCCATTGTGGCCAATACGACGGCGACGTGCGGTGGTGGGCGCTAGACTTCTCTTGCATGTAGCGTAGCGTTTCCGCGAGTCCACACATACACTGTGCTGTAAACTTGGTCCAGCACGAAATTCTCCAACGAAGCCTTCACTGATTGAGATGGGATTCGGAATACGTTTGTGCATTACCGCCACGCCTGTATTAGAAGTGTGACGAGGTTGCGGCAACGGTTGTTGGCAGTGTGTACTACCAGCACAACGAAAATACAGTTCTCTGCTTCGACTTTCGATTCTTGTCAACGGTTTTATCATCTCAATACAAACTCCTAGTTCTTTTGATTTGGCAACACTTGAAGGTACCCCAACAGGTATGGTACGCTTTGAACACTTCGAAATAACAGGCACTGCAGGAAACAGTTCCAAAAGTGTCTCCATGCTTGGAGAGTACGGCATCTTTTCGGATGGTGGCCAAGCGGTATCACTTGTCGGAAGTACTACCTGTTCGGCCTTGCCTTGAGGTTCAACTTCTGCTGCGAGCAATGTGTGCATTAGAGCTTTCATCTCATGCCGGAAAGCATCGCTCATCACTGGTAGGAGGCACGCTTTCCTTGCAGCTAGCACGGCCTTTTCAAGTTCGTCACACGTCTCCGCACATACGAATATCTCGTAAAAAGCATTCACCTTTTCTCTATAGCTGCTGTACGCAGGCCCGTCCGCTAAAATGGACATTACTGCACCCTGAAGGGATTCAGGTAATGTGTGCATTTACGTGTCCATAATTATAAAGCGCTTACCTGCGCTTTACCTGTGTTACGTCCGTATATTTCGGTGCTTCAACAGTGGGTATAGCGTTTCTGTTACCTTTCGGTAACTGCGAACAGCTACTTTCTATCTGCTAGTGGAAATGATCGAGCCGCACGCTGACGCAACGCTTGAACGCGACGACTTGACACGCGTATGTATGCATATCAAACTTAATTTTGCATGCGCAACAAGTTATGTGCATACTATAAAATAGGAATAGGGATAAGAACAATTCGCTTCAAACCCAAATAAAATCTGTCTTTATGGAGGCATTATGTTCTTGCGCAATGGCATTTTGCTCCTCGAGGTACGAGGCGATTACACTATCAAGCACTGTGCACGTGCGGGTTAAGGTATTTTGTTGTTAGCGACACAATGACACACACAATGTAGACACACACACACACACACACACACACACACACACACACACACACACACACACACACACACACACACACACACACACACACACACACACACACACACACACACACACACACACACACACACACACAAGAGGAGGATACGTGGATGATGTGCGGAGTTTTTGCCATCAAAAGAGGTATAGTGCTGACCTGTGAAGTAGTGGCCTGGGGGTAGGGGCAGCTGCCGGCATCTTTGCTGTAAGAGAAGCAACACCAAAAAGTTAGACAGACCCATCTCTTTCTCTAGTCTGGATAAGGTCTGGTCCCCAGACTATCTCTTTCTCAATCATTTCCCCATGGCAACCACTAACCCTCAATTGATGCAATTCACCATCTGTTAGGTCAGATTTTGTCCGCATGGGTAGCAGTGTAGTTGCCTACATGAGAATGGCAATAGGTGAAAGGCCTCAGCACAAACTCACTCACTTCATATTGGCATTCCTGTAACCATGACTTCAAAGTGTCTTCCTTTAAACCAATGCCAGTGAAAACGATCACATTTGGCACTGATTTCTCCCCAGTCTCCATCTGATCTTGCTCAGCCGATTTCTCCCCAGTCCCCTTCTGATCTTGCTCAGCTACATATAGTTGGCCACTCTGCCGTGTGAACTCGTAGTGGAAGCTTAAATGGTCTCCAAATTGCATACAACCTTTTAAATGATACAGCACACCTAAGCGAAGAGAGAACACATGGTCAGTGGTGAGATGTTGATACAAAGCATTAACCTTCAGATGAACTCAGCTCATCTGGGCTCTCCACTGGAAGAAGTTCTACAAAAACACAGGATGCAAGAAAATTGAAGACGGATGCAAGAAAATTGAAGACGAATGCATAGATAGAACATGGGCACACACCTGAGCACTTTTTGTCCAAACGACTTCTGCTTAGTGCTGTCATGAACCTGAGTGCGACCTGAGAAGTGTCACATGATCATGAGGTGTCACATGATCATGAGGTGTCACATGATCATGAGGTGTCACATGATCATGAGGTGTCACATGATCATGAGGTGTCACATGATCATGAGGTGTCACATGATCATGAGGTGTCACATGATCATGAGGTGTCACATGATCAGTGTGTGGGGGAGCAAAGCAGGTGGAGAGCAAAGCAAAGCGTTGTGAAGAAGAACTACACAGCACTGTTACTAGTACAAAAGGATCCATACCACATCAAACTTTGGCTGCGGTGTGTGCACACAGACGTGCCCTGAGCATGATACATGGCCATCCATCAGAGCCTCAACACCTTTCCATCTCTTCTCAGTTAAAATGAGGTCCACATCTGATGTTCTAAATAACCCATGCCAATGACATAGCAACAATACATACATATACATGTACAGTGGAACCATAGATAGTTTAGAATAGTTTAGAGATCAGGTGATAATTAACCATGCTTCCAATCCATCTCTAAACTATCTATGGTGGGAACATGCATTAATGCATACCAACCACATAACTAAAGTCATGAGTATGTGGGTGCTGTTCAACAGGCAGCCACCTGTCTACAATGGTCATTTATTTTTGGCTGATCCCTTTAGACAAGTTCCACTGTACAATGGAACATTTGTTAGATAGAATGGACATGTACACAGAGGTCTGGAAGCAGTTTGAGCAGAACTGTTAACACCAATACCACTGGTCCCCAATGACGTGTAACTTATTACATGGTATGTGCAGTTTAAAAAACAATTGTTTTAATTAACTGGCCCAATGTTATGAATGCGCTATATGTATGTAATGCCACTATTTACGTGTACAGACCAAACGTATGTGCGTAAATATGTGCGCATGTGTGTATGTGTGTATTTATGTGTGCTGTGTAAATACATGTGCATGTGTGTGTGTTTGTGTGTTCCCCATCCGACCATGCGTGTGTTTGAATGTGTGTGTGTGTGTTTGTGTGTTCCCCATCTGACCATGTGTGTGTTTGAATGTGTGTGTGAATGTGTGTGTGTGTGTGTGTGAATGTGTGTGTTGGGATGGGTGCTACAAACAAACATGTACATGTATGTACCTTGAAATCACACCCTGAGGTGCTGAAATAATCTTGGCATGGGGACTACAATACTGTATCCACCGCTGGACCTCCTGCGCCATGGCAACCTAAGGAAACATACAATGCAACCAATCGAATGTCATCCCTGAGGCCATACATATTTGGAATGTTGTTGTGACCCAGTCAATACTATAGTAGTAGCTAGGTTGAGGTTGTGAAGGAAGTTAGGGAATGGCGTCCTGTGTAGAGGGGAAGAGTTGATCCACAGAATCCCTCCCTTCCCCACCCCCCTCCCACAACACAATACGAACCTTCCACAGAGGAACACATTAGTTGGGTCCACACACAGGACTATTGTACCTGTAGAGGGATAGAGGGGGAGTGACCACCACGTGAGGGGGGAGTGACCACCACGTGAGGGGGAGTGACCACCACGTGAGGGGGAGTGGCCACCACGTGAGGGGGAGTGGCCACCACGTGAGGGGGAGTGGCCACCACGTGATAAACAGAACATTGGAGCTAAATGGTATGCTGCATGCAGCTGTTATATACATCTGATGGTCACCATATCCAAGGATGGCAGGTCACCATATCCAAGGATGGGAGGTCACCATATCCAAGGATGGCAGGTCACCATATCCAAGGATGGGAGGTCACCATGGTTCAGCAGCTGGTCATCCAAGTGTATTATTAGCTCAGAGCGTGTGCATTGCTACATGCTTTTCACCAGCTTACCACACCCACCCACATGCTACAACATACCCACCCATAACACCCAACCACACGCCTCTACAATGCTGCATAGAAAGAAAAAAAAAAGTGGTAAATGGGTTACCACAGCACCATAAGGCCCCAGACACTAGGGATATCGTCGCGACTAGTCGCCAGCGATATCGCTGGCATGTGTGCAGGACCTAAGCGTTTCGTATCGTAAAGACGCTGCCTTTTTAGTACAGGTCAACGAGTTGTTCGATCTTTTCATGGTGTTCGTGAAACCATTCTAGAACATTTATTTTGTGGTGGTTGCGGTTTGTTTGAAGTAGTTGCTAGGAAGTAGAGCACGCCTAACAGTTAATACAACTTAAGGAGACATGTTGCCAATGAGTTACAAGCACACACCAGACGATATCGCCTAGTATGTGCCACACCTAACAGTTAATACAACAGATTACAGATCACCAATATCGTTTTTAGATTGTGATTATTTCCACATGGGAACATGCCCATCACACACCCACATAGCTACATAAATGCCCTCAAGGTACGATCGTCAGCACCAGCTCACCTATTGTACACAAATCAACAATTGATCTCTGTGGATGAGTGCAAACAGCTTGCAACACTTCCAGAGCACCAGTCAGACTGCAGGATGATGGAAATGACATTCAAAAGGTGTGTGTGTATGTGTGTGTGTGTATGTGTGTGTGTGTATGTGGTGTGTGTGCATGTGTGTGTATGTGTGTGTATGTGTGGTGTGGTTGTGTGTGTTACCCTGGTGTAAGTAGGAGGACATGCCACCTCTTGGTAGCCACCAGCGACCTTCTCCCATGGCTCACTTTCTTCTGCACCATCTTCAGTACTATGTTTGCCAGAGATTCCTGCAGCTCTAAGGTGGTAAGAGAAATGTACCCATTGAAGTATGTTACCCCTATGGGAGGTAAGGTGCCCCCATGGGAGGTATGGTAATGTGTAATATGTAGGCTCCACACTTAGCTAGTCTGATGTAGCCACACCCTCGCGCTTTGCGGAGGGTGTGGAGACATTGCCATATCAAATCTGTTCTGATTATTAATGTTACCTTATGTTATGAGAATGCAAGGAATGTATTTAAAAATGTCGACGCTGGAAAGAAATACCTCAAAAAGGAAGCTGTTGTAGCGGCGATAACAGGACTGGCACATCATTCCAGGTGTAGTAGTTTCGGAGACTGAAACACTCAACTCTGGTGTGTTAGTGCAAGTTCACGTAACATCATTGCATTCCTTGTACCATTAATAATTTTAATTTTTTAAAAACTAATCAGAACAGATTTGGTATGGCAATGTCTCCACACCCTGACTACACTTACGCCTGGTGCTGAATTCATGTGTGTGGTCTAAGGACTGCTTTAGGATGACCCACTTGTAGTCATCCGCACTCTTAGATAACAGCTCAGACACCAACACATCTTGGTAGCTCCCTGGTACACCCGTCACTATGGATACCACAACCTGTATAAATGTTGTGAGGTGGGGTGAGTGGTGTGATGAGGTATGTGATGATATGTTAAGGGTGTGATGTGTGATGTAAGGGTGTGATGTGCGTGATGTGAGGGTGTGGTGAGTGATGTGCATTAAGGGTGTGATGTGTGATGTAAGGGTGTGATGTGCGTGATGTGTGATGTGTGATGTAAGGGTGTGATGTGCGTGATGTGTGATGTGTGATGTAAGGGTGTGATGTGCGTGATGTGTGATGTGTGATGTGAGGTGTGTTAAGGGTGTGGTGAGTGATGTGAGGTGTGTTAAGGGTGTGATGTGTGATGTGTTAAGGGTGTGGTGAGTGATGTGTTAAGGGTGTGGTGAGTGATGTGAGATGTGTTAAGGGTGTGGTGAGTGATGTGAGGTGTGTTAAGGGTGTGATGTGAGGTGTGTTAAGGGTGTGATGTGAGGTGTGTTAAGATTAAGGGTGTGGTGTGTGGTAACAAAGCTGGAGCTTTGTTACCATGTTTAGCTGCGTTCCCAAATATTTATAAATCAATGCCACACCCACCTTCCCCTCTGAAGTGGTGGGCCCCGATGACAGCATACACTGCAGCACAGTGCTACGGACTGGGTGGTGTATGCTGCAGGCCAGCCCAAAGTGCCTTGAAAAACTAGTGGTGCAAGAAACATTACCACAACCTCTAGAGATACACCCGGGGAGGGCATGACAGGGGTACACAGTGGGGGGCATGACAGGGGTACACAGTGGGGGGCATGACAGGGGTACACAAGTGGGGGCATGACAGGGGTACACAGTGGGGGCATGACAGGGGTACACAGTAGGGGCATGACAGGGGTACACAGTGGGGGCATGACAGAGGTACACAGTGGGGGGGCATGACAGGGGTACACAGTGGGGGCATGACAGGGGTACACAGTGGGGGGGCATGACAGGGGTACATAGTGGGGGCATGACAGAGGTACACAGTGGGGGCATGACAGAGGTACACAGTGGGGGGCATGACAGGGGTGGCATGACAGGGTACACAGTGGGGGCATGACAGGGGTACACAGTGGGGGCATGACAGGGGTACACAGTGGGGGCATGACAGAGGTATACAGTGGGGGTATGACAGGGGTACACAGTGGGGGCATGACAGGGGTACACAGTGGGGGCATGACAAGGGTACACAAGGGGGGCATGACAGGGGCACACAAAACATACTGCTGTTCAAAGTTTCTGATGGGAGCGTCTGTGCCTATTTCAAGTGAGGTGTGAGAGCCTTGGCTTGTTGCATAGCTGTGGTAACTTAAGATTGACATTGGAATTCTCACATACATGTAGTACACTTGTAAACCTAGCCAGATCATTAGCACTAGATCACCTCACACACACATACACTACACACCATACACCTCCTTAGTAACATTATGCCAGGGCTACAACCCTTCCCTCCCCTATACCTCCATACCCCTCCCCTATACCTCCATACCCCTCCCCTATACCTCCATACCCCTCCCCTATACCTCCATACCCCTCCCCTATACCTCCTCCATACCCCTCCCCTATACCTCCTCCATACCCCTCCCCTATACCTCTATACCCTTCCCTATACCTCCATACCCCTCCCCTACACCTCCATACCCCTCCCCTACACCTCCATACCCCTTCCCTACACCTCCATACCCCTCCCCTATACCTCCATACCCCTTCCCTATACCTCCATACCCCTCCCCTAATATTTCCTTACATTTTCTCCAGTGTCTTGGGTAGCTCTGTTCAGTACACAAAGTGTTCATGTGATGCACACATACTACTTACAACATACCATACACACATACTACTTACAATATACCATACACACATACTACTTACAATATACCATACACACATACTACTTACAATATACCATACACACATACTACTTACAATATACCATACACACATACTACTTACAATATACCATACACACATACTACTTACAATATACCATACACACATACTACTTACAATATACTATACACACATACTACTTACAACATACCATATACACATACTACTTACAACATACCATACATACATACTACTTACAACATACCATACATACATACTACTTACAACATACCATACACACATACTACTTACAACATACCATACACACATACTACTTACAATATACTATACACACATACTACTTACAACATACCATATACACATACTACTTACAACATACCATACATACATACTACTTACAACATACCATACATACATACTACTTACAACATACCATACACACATACTACTTACAACATACCATGCACACATACTACTAACTTACAACATACCATGCAAACGCTGAAACAGATCTTTCTGCAGAGGAAAGAAAAATGTAATGGCTAAAGGTGCCATTATAATAGATACAGTTCAATGTATATTCTTTCAATGGCTCAGATATTGTAATAACCCCCCAGACATACACTGCACATAAACTACAACCCCCCAGACATACACTGCATATAAACTGTAACCCCCCCCCCCCCCCCCCCCCCAAATCATATACTGCACATAAACTCACTCACTTAGCTGTTGAGGTTACAAAATCAATACCCTATCCAAGCCTGTTTTATTATCACAACCACTGTCATGGTACAAGGGACCTACACGTAACTTCTCATTACATCACCCCCCCCTCCCCCTGTCCCTAACATCACCCCTCCCCCTGTCCCTAACATCATCCCCTCCCCCTCCCCTGTCCCTAACATCATCCCCTCCCCCTGTCCCTAACATCATCCCCTCCCCCTGTCCCTAACATCATCCCCTCCCCCTGTCCCTAACATCACCCCTCTCCCTGTCCCTAACATCATCCCCTCCCCCTGTCCCTAACATCACCCCCTCCCCCTCCCCCTGTCCCTAACATCATCCCCTCCCCCTGTCCCTAACATCATCCCCTCCCCCTGTCCCTAACATCATCCCCTCCCCCTGTCCCTAACATCACCCCCTCCCCCTCCCCCTGTCCCTAACATCATCCCCTCCCCCTGTCCCTAACATCACCCCTCTCCCTGTCCCTAACATCACCCCTCTCCCTGTCCCTAACATCATCCCCTCCCTCTGTCCCTAACATCACCCCTCTCCCTGTCCCTAACATCACCCCTCACCCTGTCCCTAACATCATCCCCTCCCCCTGTCCCTAACATCACCCCTCCCCTGTCCCTAACATCATCCCCTCCCCCTGTCCCTAACATCATCCCCTCCCCCTGTCCCTAACATCATCCCCTCCCCCTGTCCCTAACATCATCCCCTCCCCCTGTCCCTAACATCATCCCCTCCCCCTGTCCCTAACATCATCCCCTCCCCCTGTCCCTAACATCATCCCCTCCCCCTGTCCCTAACATCATCCCCTCCCCCTGTCCCTAACATCATCCCCTCCCCCTGTCCCTAACATCATCCCCTCCCCCATCCCTAAAATCTCACCCCCTCATCACTGGCATAGCCACACCCTCGTGCTTGGGTGGTGGGGCCAGGTAACAGTACTATCTACAAGTTGGGAATAATGAGTTTCACATTTCACCTACAAGTATATGCACACCCATATAGATTATTAATTTTAATGTGGAACGCATCGTCCCAGACCTGTGTGGCTATGCGAAACCCTTCCCTATCATCTCTCACTGCAGTCCCCGACATAGTCCTCACCTCCCTCTCTTCTCTCCAGGAATTATCACACATGACCTCACCTCTCCACCTTCACCACACCTCTCCCACTTCCACCTTATCCTCCCACCTCCACCTCACCCTCCCACCTCCACCTCACCCCTCCCACTCATCCTCCCACCTCCACCTCACCCCTCCCACCTCCACTTCACCCCTCCCACCTCCACCTCACCCCTCCCACCTCCACCTCACCCCTCCCACCATTACACAACTCACCCCTCCCACCTCACCCTCACCCCTCCCACCATTACAACACGCACCCCTCCCACCTTCACCTCACCTTCACCCCTCCCACCTCACCCTCACCCCTCCCACCATTACAACACGCACCCCTCCCACCTTCACCTCACCCTCACCCCTCCCACCTTCACCTCACCCCTCCCACCTTCACCTCACCCCTCCCACCTTCACTACACCACTCACCAGCTGCTCCAGGTTTCTTCTTGCAGTTGTGTGCAACCAAGTTACCAGCACAACAGTGTTCTCCTCATTCAGCATCTCCACGGGAACTGAGCTCTGAAGGGCTCCACTGTACTGGACAACAAGTACAGCTACAGAAGATGGTTGGTCCTGCATGGTGTAGACCAATACCCTTTCATACCTGCCTAGTACCCCTTCATACCTGCCTAGTACCCCTTCACCCATACTTTCACCTTCCCACTGTGCCTAAATTTCATTCCACCTCTTTCCACCCTGTGTTCTCCACTTTTTCTCTCTTCCTTTCCATCCCAGCCTCCCCTATCCCTCCTCCTCCCCCTACTACATAACTCACTCCGTCTCCATTGTAGTAGAGCAGAGACTGGATGTCCTTATTGGCGATAGGCATGACTCCAAACTGGGGCTCACTAATAGCCAAGGCATCCTTGAAGATATGTAGCTTGACTGGGGACCGAGGAATGTAAAACAGCAGCACGGCAGAGCAGCTTGCCTTACCAAGGATGGGGCAGTCTGGGGCAGCAGGATTGATCAGGTGAACATCTCCAATGTCTCCAACACTACCTCCCCACTGACCCTCCATGCTTGCCGCATGTTGAGAGGTCTGGGCACTCTAAGAATAGAAATAGACGACAATTATACTGTAGTCTCAGTGAAAAATGAGGTAAGGTGAACATAAGCTACTCTGAAGCATGAAGTACACATAGCTAGTCAGGACTAATGTACACCATGACACTAATGCCACACCCATCATGACACTGATGCCACACCCACCATGACACTGATGCCACACCCATCATGACACTAATGTCACACCCATGACACTGATGCCACACCCACCATGACACTGATGCCACACCCACCATGACACTGATGCCACACCCACCATGACACTGATGCCACACCCACCATGACACTGATGCCACACCCACCATGACACTGATGCCACACCCACCATGACACTTCTGAACACCGGTATTTGAGAGGTGAGTACAAAGTGACAGACATCCTGCCCCTCATCCTGTTCGTCATCCTGTTCCTCCTCCTCCTCCTCCTCCTGTGAGCCTTCTTCCTGTTCCTCCTCCTCCTCCTCCTCCTGTGAGCCTTCTTCCTGTTCCTCCTCCTCCTCCTCCTCCTGTGAGCCTTCTTCCTGTTCCTCCTCCTCCTCCTCCTCCTGTGAGCCTTCTTCCTGTTCCTCCTCCTCCTCCTCCTCCTGTGAGCCTTCTTCCTGTTCCTCCTCCTCCTCCTCCTCCTGTGAGCCTTCTTCCTGTTCCTCGTCCAAGATCACCATGGAGTCCACAAATGTGTCCCCGTAAACAACAGCTCCCAGGACTTCATGGGGGTGGATGGTGCTGGGAACGTTATGTACCTTGGCCAATATCTGGAGGATTGCGGTGTTTACACACATCACACTAGTGGCAGCAATATCACTACTGTGGGTAGTTTTACAAGCTTTATATACTTAGACTTACACATTTAAAAATTGGACTGTCAGTTATTTAATTTGCCATACATGTCAATGACATGTATTGTCTATTTTCCCACATATTGTATCAATTCCCCCCCCCCCCCCCCCCAAAAAAAAAAAACGGCAACTTGATTTTTTTTCTACTTCAAGTTTTTTTTCCTGTCTGAAATATCTTCTACAAAGTAATTCTTACACACTGATAATTGGAGCACCCATCCTCAGCTAATTGGTGTCATTAGCAGCACACTTCAAAGGTAGTGTAGCCTTTTTATTTAGCTCATCCTGGAAAGGACCACTGCAACTTTGCAGGACATTTACAGCTAATCCAGTGATTTATGCGTGCATCACTGCATTATGGGAAGTCCAATTTTCAATGCAATTTTGCAGACTCCAGAAAATCAACAGAAAAATATCACATCATGCCATTAAACTGTTCCAATTATATACAAGTAGATATACACCACACATATGTATGTTGCTGCCCAGCTTGAATTATCAACCTAATATGAATCTGGCCAAATTTAAATCCAGTTGACCCGATTTAAGGGCTCAATCGAGAATACATATTGCTTAGGGCAAGGTAGAGGGAGCTGGAGGTTAGGGCAAGGTAGAGAAAGCTGGAGGTTAGGGCAAGGTAGAGAAAGCTGGGGGTTAGGGCAAGGTAGAGAGAGCTGGGGGTTAGGGCAAGGTAGAGAGAGCTGGGGGTTAGGGCAAGGTAGAGAAAGCTGGGGGTTAGGGCAAGGTAGAGGGAGCTGGAGGTTAGGGCAAGGTAGAGAAAGCTGGAGGTTAGGGCAAGGTAGAGAAAGCTGGGGGTTAGGGCAAGGTAGAGAGAGCTGGGGGTTAGGGCAAGGTAGAGAGAGCTGGGGGTTAGGGCAAGGTAGAGAAAGCTGGGGGTTAGGGCAAGGTAGAGAAAGCTGGGGGTTAGGGCAAGGTAGAGAAAGCTGGAGGTTAGGGCAAGGTAGAGAAAGCTGGGGGTTAGGGCAAGGTAGAGAGAGCTGGGGGTTAGGGCAAGGTAGAGAGAGCTGGAGGTTAGGGCAAGGTAGAGGGAGCTGGAGGTTAGGGCAAGGTAGAGAGAGCTGGAGGTTAGGGCAAGGTAGAGAGAGCTGGAGGTTAGGGCAAGGTAGAGGGAGCTGGAGGTTAGGGCAAGGTAGAGGGAGCTGGAGGTTAGGGCAAGGTAGAGGGAGCTGGAGGTTAGGGCAAGGTAGAGAGAGCTGGGGGTTAGGGCAAGGTAGAGGGAGCTGGAGGTTAGGGCAAGGTAGAGGGAGCTGGAGGTTAGGGCAAGGTAGAGAAAGTTGGGGGTTAGGGCAAGGTAGAGAAAGCTGGGGGTTAGGGCAAGGTAGAGGGAGCTGGAGGTTAGGGCAAGGTAGAGAGAGCTGGAGGTTAGGGCAAGGTAGAGGGAGCTGGAGGTTAGGGCAAGGTAGAGAGAGCTGGGGGTTAGGGCAAGGTAGAGAGAGCTGGGGGTTAGGGCAAGGTAGAGGGAGCTGGAGGTTAGGGCAAGGTAGAGAGAGCTGGAGGTTAGGGCAAGGTAGAGAAAGCTGGGGGTTAGGGCAAGGTAGAGAGAGCTGGAGGTTAGGGCAAGGTAGAGGGAGCTGGAGGTTAGGGCAAGGTAGAGAGAGCTGGAGGTTAGGGCAAGGTAGAGAAAGCTGGAGGTTAGGGCAAGGTAGAGAAAGCTGGGGGTTAGGGCAAGGTAGAGGGAGCTGGAGGTTAGGGAAGGTAGAGAGAGCTGGAGGTTAGGGCAAGGTAGAGAAAGCTGGGGGTTAGGGCAAGGTAGAGGGAGCTGGAGGTTAGGGCAAGGTAGAGGGAGCTGGGGGTTAGGGCAAGGTAGAGGGAGCTGGAGGTTAGGGCAAGGTAGAGAGAGCTGGAGGTTAGGGCAAGGTAGAGAGAGCTGGAGGTTAGGGCAAGGTAGAGGGAGCTGGAGGTTAGGGCAAGGTAGAGAGAGCTGGAGGTTAGGGCAAGGTAGAGGGAGCTGGGGGTTAGGGCAAGGTAGAGAGAGCTGGAGGTTAGGGCAAGGTAGAGGGAG